>MU401496.1:166232-229559 GCA_022579005.1 Poronia punctata | reverse complement strand
AAAACTTTTATAATTTATAGTTTAATGTTTTATTATAAGCTATTAATAATTTTTTATTTTTTTATAAAAAATAAAAAAGCTATAGTTTTTTTTAGCATATATTATATTATTACTTAGCTTATACTATGCTTATATATTACCTTATATTATTTATATACTAAAAAGTAATATTAATATTAACTTTTTTTATATATAGCTATATTTATTGTTTGCTTATACTAAGTATATATTTTGCTACTAATAACGCCTTTTTTTTTATATATTTTTTTTTAATACTTAAACTTAAGCCTTAGCATTAGCGTTAGCATTAGCGCTGCTTTAAGCTTTGCTTTTACTTATATATACGTTTTTAGTAGCAGTAGTAATAGCTATTAAAATTAATATTAGCTTATAACTATAAGTATAATATAAGCTATATATATAATAAAAGCTAGTTTAAATACTTATAATTATAAGCTTGCTTTTTTTATTAGCTTTTTTTTTTAATAAAAGATTATATTAGCTTAGTATATAAATAATATATAAATAGTATACCTTTATAAGTATGCTTAAGCTTAAGCTTAAATAAGGTTAAAAATAATTTATTAGCATTAAATATAATAATAAAGCCTTGCTATAAACTATTAGCATATGCTAAGCATATTTTTAATATTTGCTTATAGTATGCTTACTTTATGCTTATTAAATTTAAAAGTTATAAGTATAATAATAAAAGCAATTTATTATAAAGTTAGCATATGCTTATAGTTTTTTTTTTTATTACTACTAATACTAATAATTATATTTATAGCTTTTTAAAACTAAAGGCATAATGTTTAATTTATAATATATACTATAAACGTGCTAAAAGTATATACTAGCTTAAGCGCAAGCAAAAATAAAAGCAAAGGTAAAGGTAAAGGTAAAAGTAAAAGTAAAGGTAAAAGCAAAAGTAAAAGTAAAGGTAAGGGCAAAAATAAAAGTAAAAATAAAATAAAAAAGCTAGTAAGTATAAAAGTTTTAAGTAAATATAAAAAAAGTATATTTTAAAAGTTTTTAAGTAATTTAAGCAAGTTAAAAAAAAATAAATAAAAACTATTAAGCTAGTATAAGCTAACTTTATATAAAGTAAAAAGTAAAAAATTAAAAAATAATAATAATAGTAATAATATTTAAAGCAAAATTAGTAATAAACGTTTTAAAAAATTAATAATAAAAGGTGCTTTTTTAGTATTTACTAAGCGTTTATAAACTTAACGCTTAAAAAATACTAAATTAGCTTAAATAGTATAGCAAGTAAAAGTAAAATAAAAAAAATAAAATAAAGCTAGTTAGTATATAAACAATATATAATTTACTTATATAGTAAAACTAAGTTTTATACTTTTTAATAAAAGCTAGGTTTTTTTAGCTATATATTATTAATATATTAATAGTATATACTAAGTAATTATAATATATATATAAGTTGCTTAAATTTTATTATATACTTATTAATTAAAAACGTTTTGCTTATATTTTTAATATATTATTAGTATATATATTATATATTAATATTATATAATAAGCATACTAAAGCTTTTAAATATAATAAGTATTATGCTATTTATAAGTTAAAACTTATTTTTTAAGTATATTAATAAAGCATATATTAGCTATAAGCAAACTATATGCTTTAAAAACTTACTTAGTGCTAAAAAGCTGTTTTTAAATAATTATATTTACTAAGTTTAAGTTAGTATTTATTAAATAGTTAGTATATATAAATTATATGCTTTGCTATATATTACTTATATATATTAATATATATATTTTAAATATATTAATAAAGCTTTATAAATTAATATATAGTAATATATATAAAAAGTAAGCTATATATATACTTTTAGTTTATTAGTATAAATTACTTTATATATAGTATTGCTTTAAATAATAATATTATAACTTTATATAGTTAATATATATTAAGTATAAAAAAAAAACTTTTTATATATAATTATATAGCTTAAAAAGCTTAACTAAAAAGTTAAAAGCTTAGTTTAGCAAAGTAATATAGTTAGTATATGCTAATAATATATTAATAATAAATATATATTAATATTATATGCTAAAATTTAAATAGCTAAAATAAAGTTAGTATAACTTTAATATATATATAATAAAAAGTAAGCTTTATTTTAGTAGCTATTTTAGTTAGCAATATAAGCTAAACTTATAATTAGCAAAAGTAAAGCATAAGTTAAAAAAAGGTTATACTTAAAATCTAATTAAACTATGCCTTATTATTATTAAAAATTAAGCTTATAAATATTATATTAGCAATATATGTTGTATATATATATATTATATAAAAAGCATATGCTTACTATAGTAGTACTTATATTTTAATAAGTTTTAAGCTTTTAATATTTATAAGTTAATATATTTATTTTTATTAATAAGTATACTAAGCAAATGCTATATAAATGCTATATAAATATTAAAAGTATGTTATATATATATTATATAAATATTAAATATAGTATAAAAAATAAAAAAATAATAAAGTATATATAGTATAAAAATAGCTTTTTTATTATATATAGTTAGCATATACTAAAAATTTTTTTTTTATATATATAAATTTGCTATATTTATAGCATATAGCTTTAATATATACTATATATGTATATATATAATATATACGCATATACTATATATATTAAAAGCGTATTTTAATTAAACAAAAAAAAAATTAAACTTATAATTATATATTAGTTATTATAAAAAAAAAAAAAATTTAAAAAGTATATAAGAAAAAAATTTCTTATATAAGTAAATTTTATTAGTTTAAGCATATGCTTTATATATGCTAACTTTAATATTTTGCTTTATATATATAAACTTAATAATTACTTACTATTTAACTTAATATATATATAAATATATATTTTAACTTTATATATAAACTAAAAATATTATAATTATAAAATAACTTATATTATTATAAGTTTTATATATTAATTATATATATTTATAATAAATTAACATTTATACTTATATTTAAGTTGTTTATATATATATAGCATATATAAACTTGCTATTTTTATAAAAACCCTTTTATATACTGCTTAAAAAATATATATACTTTTATATATACTAGCTTTTAATATATAAGTTTGCACCTTTTTTATTAAAGCTTAACTAAAGTTAAATTTTTTTTAATTAAACTTTAGCTAAGCTTTTGCGCTAGTAGGACTAGCGCGCTTTTTAACCCCCGCCGAGCTTTTAGTTACCCCGGCTGACCTATATGGTCAGCGTTGCAGGCCGTCGGGGCCCAATCATTTCCCCATCTAACCTAGGTTAGGTTAACAAGTTCTGGTCTCTACCGTATCTATCTATCGTAGTCTACGAGCACAAATAGCTACTCGTAGTTGGATTTTACGTTGATTTTGTTGACTATCAAGATGCAGTAAACAGGATAGTTCTTGAACTTGTCGTCGTTTATCGCGGTTCAAGTCCATCCTCGGGTTTGCCGCTTCTATAGGATTAATACTTTTCTCGAGCGGCGGTCTAGAGTTGTGCAAGTGGCATCCGTGACGGTCATGCGGATCGTAACCAACGGCATAGGTAGGACCGGAATCACGTTTACGTATATGAAGACGTGAATTGGTTTACAAATTTCGCCAAGATGCGACCTGAAATAAAAAATAAACGATACTCCAATCTGATTGCTTGCAGTTCAGATGCATTATGGAAATATGTCTAATCCTAACTACCTACCCGTTAGGTGAGTAGGTATGTATCATGAATCAGTAAGTAAGGTATATACTTACCCATTTCATTCAGATGATGTCTTTTTGGCTTATAGGTATACGAGGGGGAGAAGAGCGGAGATATAGAGGAGAGGTTGCGTACCGGCTTTTGATTCGTGTTTAGATATTATATAAATGGAGGACTTAGTTGAGAGATTCGCATTACATCATTTCCAGGGGGGGGGTCGAAATTCAGGTCGAATCCCTCCTATCGAAAGCTAGAGTCTCGTGAGTGTATAGGTATACAGATACTGGCCGTAGGAGAAAAGCTCGGCGGCTGACATTGACTTGGTGGACGCGCGTCTATCAACTTACTTACTTACTTACTCATTACGTACCTGGTTTACACGTCGGAATGTCTTGATAACAAAAGGTTAGGGATATTATCAAGTCTAGGTATACAAAGTGTGACAAAGGGACAAAGGCTACCTCGAAATTTTACGAAATAGTGTTATGATAATAAGGTAAGTTTCTTTCAATCCGCCCGATTCCTCAGCCCGAGCAGGATAGGTTTCTTCTCGACCAGAAAGAAAGTCTTCAGATCCTCCCATCTCACATCATGGCCCGGAATGGCGTCGATGTCAAACTTCCACAACACCTTGGCGGCAATCAACCGCATCTCTGCCCAGGCCAGGTTTTGTCCCAGACATGCTCTCGGACCCAGGTTGAATGGTTGGAGAGCCTGCGTTCTGTCGTGGCGGAAAGGTGATGATGATGATGAATCGCTCTTTGCTTCGGGGAGCCAGCGCTCGGGAAGGAAGGATGTGGAGGAGTGGAAGTAGTCTTCTCGTCGGTTGATGGTGTATGCTTGGATTGATACCGAAGTCTAAGGGGTCTTATTGTTAGATTTATATCGACATGATATACCTAAGTGAGTGAGTTGAAAGGGAAAGGGAAAGGGGGAATACGCACATTACCAGGTAACCAAACCCCACAAACGGTATCCCCTCCCTCGGGAACTAACCGGGGCATAACCCACGGAATAGGCGGACATAACCTCAACCCCTCGTGTAAGACGGCATTTAGGTAAGGCAAATCCTTGACTCCGTCAACAGATATATCCTCGTACTTTCCAAACGCGGCCCGAATCTCTCTGACGAGTCTCGACATCTTATCCGGGTTCTGCGTGAGATAATTCATCGTGCCGGTGAGCACACTAGCAGTCGTCTCGCTTCCTGCCGTGGCGAGGATCATAAACGTCGCATTGATCTCTTCCAGAGTCAATTGTTCCTCTTTCGGCTTTTCGTTTTCGTTTTCCGAGGTTAATAAGCCGGACGCCTCGATCATCTGTCCGACGAAATCCGGTCTTTGCGTCTCGAGATTTAGTCGTCGTTGCACCTTTTCCACCACCACCTGGTAATGTTCCCGATGGACTTTTTTCAACGACGGAGGCGCGCATTTGAGCAACGCCCATTCCAACCAGGGGAATAACCGCGCTGCGGCCACGAAAGAAGCTACTTTCACGCTGTCGAATAGGAGTGCTATCCAGGGGTGATAGCGCGACTTCTCCAGACACAAAAAGGTTTCGCCAAAGGCCAGGTCGCCGTATATATCGAAAGTGGTGAATTGGAACCAGGGACCCAGGTCGATTCCCAAAAAGGTTCTTTCGGAATCCTCGCGTAGGACTCGTGATTGTAACTCGGCCTCGAGCCGTTCTATCAACCTGTCGCTGTGTCGTTGCAGATACGGGACTTGAGCACGGAGAGCGCGGGCGGTGAATGCCGGCGCGAGAGCTTTCCGCATCCGGGAATGTAGGGCCGGGTCGATGGCGCTCGTGAGAGATTCCGGGTGGCCCGGTTGTCGCTTCCACCAGACGGGATCTTTGAGGAAGGTTTTATGGCCCGGACGGCTCTGTTGTATGTCTTGGAATGCTTCCGTCGCGGCAAAGGTCACGTGGTTGGGGGATATGCGGACTATGGGGCCGTATTGTCGGTGTAGGGCTTGGATGTCTTGGACTACGGTGCCGCTGACGAGACGGCGGATGAAGGGGAGTTTGGAACCGGCCCATGTTTTTGGTCCGGGGATTTTGGAGAGTGGGTGGATGTAGATGTTCCATGTGAAGCAAAATATGTTGTACTGGTTGTTGTTGTTGTTTTTTTTTGGTTTTTTTTGTTAGTTGAGGGAAAGAGGAGGGGAGTGATGGATGAAGGAATGATTTGCTTACGGATACTATGAAAACACCAAGATAGAAAAGCCAGTTGAGCGTTATGCTCTCGATTATGCGTGTCATTTTTAAGGACGACCGTCTTTCTTCTTCTGGGAGGACGGTGAATTGTACACGTAAAGTGTCGCGAATACACACGTCTACACACTCTAGACACTACCTATTGAGGTTGTAAAGGATGCGCAATCATCAGGTATCCAGTCTTAAAGGTCTTATAAACATCATACTCGTACTTAAAGGTAGGTTAGGTCATCTGTTTTGATTCTAATCGAAATGTATTAATCAAAGTAAAGTTGGACTTTAGAACAAGATATCGTAATCTTGCCAACCATATTCATTTCATGACGCGACATACAACTGAACTGACTAATAGATAAATATACTAACTACAAATAACCTCCCGGATATGCTCATTTGATGTACCGGTCATTATCTCTCTGCGTCCGTGATACCTACCCCACACACACACACACAAATACCTACTCGTACCTACTTCCTACAATCGAGACCTGTCTGTGAGTCGTGACCGTCCGACTGGTCCGACGATCATTCTAAAAGTAGTACTTGTCTTTTTCAGCTCTACTTTTCGGTGCGTTTCTAATTTTCCGACAGTTACGAGTACCACGGAATTTAAAACAGGACTTGATAACATGCCCTACCTACCTTACCTAGGTTAAGGTACTTACTTCACTTCTATCCACTCCGTGACCTGTGACCTAGGTATCTGTTTCTCTCCGCCCCCAATACCACCCCACGCGGAGAGGGGTTGAATCCTTCGCTAAGCCTACGTCGGTAAGCAACTCAGCAAAGTTAGGTATTTTTACTTAAGTACGAGTACATAATATGTATGCACAGAGAGATGGATATGTTTCCGGTTCATAAATGTCGAGCGGTGAAAAATGAAAAGTACCTAACCGTGCCAAGGTAAGGGACACACATGCAATGAGTAGGTATCGGCCATAGCCTCATGTTAGGTTTTATGTTATGCAAGGGATGTAAAGCAGCTAGGTAAATATAGTGTGAGAGCTTCTTTTACTCTAATAAATAACCTACTACTCTTCGAGCATACATACATGCAATGTGCGCATAGGTAGTCTAGAACCTATCTATTGTTACTATTCTGCAATCTAGTTGATCTTAAGAGGTTGTTTAATCAAGGGCCTTACTTATCGTGTGTTATTCTACACATACACATAACATCCTTCCTTACTTCCCTCACAGCAAACAATTATCCCCCATCGATTCATACCTCTCCGTGTGTATCATCTATCAATCACAATGTGGGCAGAAAAACTCGCCTCGAATTTCCACCTCCCCCTCAACCACGTCGACGAAACCAATAACCCCCCACTATGGTTCCTCTGGGTCCAGGATGGCTGTATCCTCACAAGCGGCACCTTATGGACAATCGCTTATATCCTATACATCAAACAAGCGACTAGAGACCAATCTTTCGGAATGCCTCTAATTGCCCTGTAAGTTTTTTTTTTTTTTTTCCCTTCGTCTCATTAACATTGACCTTCAATCCTGTTATCTAAACATCTGAGGGGGGGGAATAAAGCTGCGCAAATATTGGCTGGGAATTAATCTACGGAATCTTCTACCCCCTATCCTACGCCGAAATGATCACCTTCATCCCATGGTTCTTCATCGATTTAGGAATCGTGTATAAGACGGCCAGATACGGCGTCCACAAATTCCGCCATTCGCCCATGATTGCGAATAACCTGCCGTCCATCTTATTCCTCGGCAGTCTGTTCTCCATGTTGCTTCACTGGGCGTTCATAATGTCCGGGGACAGTATCGACGAGGTTGCCTTTTGGAGCGGTTTCTCTTGTCAGATCTTGTTGGGCTTCTCGAGTGTTGCTCAGCTTATGAGTAGGGATGAGACTAGTGGGCATTCTTTGACTATTTGGTAAGTTTTTTTTTTTTTTTCCGTCTTTCCCTTTTTCTATCTCGGAAACAAAATAAAATAAAAGACAGAAAAGGGGAGTGTACGCGTGTGTGTGTGTGTGTGTGTGTGTGTGTATTGACGAGTTTTCTTTTTTGTTAGGTTTTGCCGATGGATAGGTTCCGCCATGGTGATTGTCATGTTCTCCTGGAGACATTACCATTACCCCGAAAACTACCCCTTTATCGGAACCCCGATGGCCAAACTCATCTTTTTCAGTATGGAGGCTGCTGATCTATTGTATTTCGTCGTCTATAAAAAGCTCGAGGCAAAGGAGCGGAAGAAACTTCGGTAGATTTAATTTGGTTTGTACCTTGCAGTTGCAAAGAGGCGGGGGACAAAGAACCAAAAAGAAAAGTCGCGCGCATTTGATGTGGATTTGAAAATGTCGAAAATAGTATCAAATATATTAAATGCAGGTGGTTCCATGAAAAAAAAGATAATGTACCTATGCGATGCAACCTGGCTTTTCTGGAATGGCGTAGTGTTACTCTGTTCTAAAAGGTACGATGTTACTCGGATACAACATCACATCATTTAATCATTGCTCTCGCCTAGCCTAGGTGTAGGTACTTACTTACTTCATGTATGTAACATTGTTGGGGAAGTATGCGGGGTTTCACCCAAAACCGGCAATTTATAGTTTGAAAACAAGAAAAGACCTATGCATGAAGGAATGGGAACAATGTAGTATTGTCTATGGGACCTCGGGTATAATCAAGTATTTGTGTTGTAAGAGAGCAAGAAAAAGAGAAGATGGAAAAAAAAAAACCAGGGCACGAACTAAAACATCAGCCGAGATAGATACTCGGCACCAAGACTTGCCGTGTATGAACTCCCGACAATCAATGACCCCGTCTCGAACCACCACCAACACGATTCCGGCGAGTCCATCTTTATATTCGACACCATGGCCAGTAACGTGACACCCGTCGTAGCCACACCCGTGTAAAACCCGACGCCAGCTCCTAAAAAGTATCCTGTCGCGACGAGAAATACGAGCTGGCAAACGATGAGGGTGCCTAGTAGTGAGAAGATGGAATTTTCGAATCGGATGCTCATCGCCTTGTTTCCAATCTTCTTATCCGACTCGATATCTTGAAATGCGTAGACGGTGTCGTAGATCATCGTCCAGATGACGTAGCTCATCATCAGCGTAATCAGGGCTGAACCCGATGTCGACCAGTTCCCGATAATGCGAGAAGGATCGACCCCCACAGCAACGCACCCGACGAGGGTCCCCATGGAAAGCGAGATGCCCAACACGAGTTGCGCATAGTCTGTGATCCTTTTGGCGTAGGGATAGAATGTCCCCGTAGCGACGACCAGCGGCATATAGCGTAGACTTCCCGGGACGAGCGTATAGACGAGCGCAAACAGTAGGGCATATTGCGCAAACATGAAGACTAGCGCATTCGTGGCAGAGGTGGCCCCGCGAGCAAGTGGTCGTAGTTGACAGCGGTCGACATGTTTGTCCAAGTCGCGGTCCACGATGTCGTTCCAGGTGCATCCGATGCCGCGCACGACAAAGGCTATGCCGAAAAGCATGCCATTTATCAGAAAACTCCGGCCGAGAGACGGTGTGCTGTTATTGACGCAACTGGCGAAGAGACTTCCAAACAGGTATGGAAAGTAGATGTATAGGGTGCCGGCCGGCTTATGCACTCGGATAAGCTCTGCGTACGGCACCCAGCTTTGTGGAAGCCTTTGAAGTATGCCCATGTTTGCGAGCGACAGTGAGGCAGAAAAAGAAAAAGAAATAGAGGCGATGAGGTAAATTCAATAGTGTTTCGCGAGAGACGTGGTTACGATCAACAAGTGGATGTGGACAAGAACCGTTATTTACGCAGGTCTGGTATGCCCAGATCGTCGACGAGTAAGCTTGCGCACTACTGAGTACAAAGCATTGCCCGGTGGCTTAGAAAGAAATGCAACAGTCCCGATGGAACGGTAACACTATCAGATGGTAGGGGACGAACATCACCAAGCCAGGCTGAAGCAAAGGGTCAGTATTAGGTACCATTGGAGAGCCGGATTTAGTAGTCCTAGATTAGAGTCATATTCTCTGACATGTGCTCAGGGCTGATCGGCAGTATCAGTATGAAATACCCGTCATGTCGTTATGCAAGCTTGAAGAACAACCCGGGGTTATATAAGTTCAACAGGTATCTCTTTTCCCCGACACGTTTTTCCTTGCCTAGTACCTGCCCGTTGTGCAAGCAAAAGAACAAGCTAAAATCAAAAGACTGCAAAACAATGTCCAACCCCGCCGGGAATATTCCGCCTACCGGACTGTCGATCGTTGTGATAGGTGGTGGACTATGCGGAGTGGCATCTGCTTTGGCTCTACGTAAGAGTGGTCACCGCGTGACCGTCTTGGAGCGAAGTCCCGAATTACGCGAGGTGAGAGCAAGAGAGAAACATAGTCCTTAGTCCTCCCAGAAGGGAAACCGACCGCTGACAAACCCGCTCGGTAGATCGGCGCCGGAATTCAACTCCCACCAAATGCTACTAGGCTGTTGCAGAAGTGGGGCGTTCTCGATGATGTGCGCAAGTTGGCGAATGAACCGGTAGAAGGCGCACTGCGTTCATGGCGAGGAACAGTAATCACAAGGCCGCCACAAGGACCGGCAGTCGAACGCGCCTACCAGGTACCGTTTTTAGTTGTGCACCGAGCAGATTTGTTGAATGTCTTGGTGGAGGCTGCGTTGAAACAGGGCGTCGAGATCAAGCTCGGCTGTGATGTCGCGGCGGTGGACTTTGCTACCTCGACAGTCCGTCTATCGACCGGGGTCACTTACAAGGCTGATTTGATCCTCGGCGCTGATGGGGAGCGGTCTGTTTGTCGCAACGAGCTCCTAGGTCGGCAAGACCTCCCACGAAGTACCGGAGATAAGGTGGTTCGCATAGTGGTGTCGCGCGGTGACATAACGAAGGACCATCCGTCTTGGGAACTAGTCCAGAAGCCTAGCGTAAACGTTTGGATGGGTCCTGGGGCTCACGCAGTGTCCTATCTGTTGAGGGGCGAGACCCTGAATGTGGTCCTGGTACATACGGACGATTCTGAGGCCCCGGTCATGTATGGGCCCCAACCCATCGACCTACACCACGTGAAAAGCTACTTCGCCGGCTGGGACCCCGTCGTCCAGGGGCTGTTGGATGCCCCACACACGTTTTGCTCGCAGTGGACGTTGTTACACATTGACGAAGTGGCGGACTGGAGCCATCAGAACGGGTCATTTCTGCTGATTGGCGACGCTGCCCACGCAATGCTACCCTACATGTAAGTTTTCTGATACATCGTGGCCGCAAGATGTACCCAATTCGTCCATGTCCGCGCTAATCCTAACCGCTTGTCTGATTACAGGGCTCAAGGCGCCGCCCAAGCTTTTGAAGATGCGGGTGTCTTGGGTGCTATTTTCAGTAGTGTCACAGACAAGCGCCAGGTTCCAGAGGCGGTCGAGGTCTTCAAGCGAGTTCGTCAGCCTAGAGTGGCGCGTGTCAGACAAGCAACATTGGCACAGCAGGCCATGAATAAGCTCGCCGACGGTCCGCTACAGGAAGGTCGAGACCGGCAATTGGCTCAGAGTACCGGCACCACTCAGATATGGGATTGGCTTTGGGGATATGATGCTGTCCTGGATGGGGAGAGAGCTTGGCAGGACTATACAAAGTCTTCAGGTGCCGACAAAGAATGAGAAGTACCTCACATGACTGAGACCCTGAGACTGTCCTTGAGAAAAACTCTCAGAAGAAAACGAGAGTACTGTGCGTTAGGGCTGAAATGACCCCACTTTACTAATCTATCTGAACTAGCCTTGGCATTCTTGTTTCTCCTTGGAGTAGGTATCCCGCAACTAGGTACATGTAGGTATTTATCTAGGATCGGAGAATATCTTTATGCTCAGATTCGTACTGGATTGGAAATATTCACCAGACTAAGTTATATCACCACATCATTCTATCTTTAGTACTCGTAGAACCGTTGACTTTGACATCTTCACATCTTAAACTGCGGCTGATATATGACCTCTACAGGGTTGCACTTAAAGCTACCTACCACACAGTCTACCAATACTGCAACCTATACTCTTACAAAGCAACTGAGACAACCCTGTCAGATTAACCGATCTCCTTCCACTTTGATGAAAACACGTGCTTCCTAGGACCTAACCCAGGTACTGGAACTCTCCAATTCGGGTGAGAATCACATATCTGAGTACGAGTACCAACCCAGCAAGGTGCAAAGGGTTCGAAGAAACTAATAACCGCCACCTGCTTACCTGGGTAATCGAGCTAGGTTGAATGTCGGTATTTTTAGTTCCCTGGCTGCCTGGGCAATACACTAGACTAACCTTTAGGACTTGCGCTAGTAGTTTTGACGTAGGTGGACATATAGCTGGACAATATAGGGAGGTGAGAGACATGATGAGCTAAGTATAGGATTTCCAAGGGCCTGTGTGTGGGGATGCGTTGACGTACAGCAGGTCCTTTTACCTCACCTTGTTCCATATTCCACCTATAGTACAACGTTATTTGCTCTTCCCCCAGTCGAATGCTGGCAAGCTTAAAATATTACCACGCCGCAAAGTCGCATGATGGGGTTACAATGAATCCTTCCAACTTCTTGTTAGTTGACGCACTTGGGTCGAATTCGTCATAGTCTTACACAGTTTTAAGACCCAAAGTAGAAAGTCAGCCCGTAGGATGCAGGCAAATGGGATAGATAAGCATGTGTAGGTATTAGGCTATGTGTTGATCAAATGAGCTCTCTTGTACATACGCCCACCGCCCACTTCCCTCTCCGACTCGAGCCACAGCCAATGTCGACATCGGCAGCGAATGACGCGACCCCAGGCGACCCCCATGTTTTTGTGACCTTGTTTTGTTACTTGAGACGCCGTACCATTGCATATTGGCGGTAGATACCAAAACCTCTCATCTTGTTGTCATCCCAGGCATTCAAATCGATATCGCGATGATCCACATCCTCGAATCCAAAGCGGAGATACAAGTTGTGAGATCCCGGAAATGCGATAAGCCAGGTTGGTAACCTAGCATCGTCCGCTATCTGCAAGCAATGCTTGAGGAGTTGAGACCCGATGCCTTTGTTCTGCTGGTCAAGATCGACGGCGAATGCGGAGAGATCTAGGTTAGATCCGCCAAGTTAGTTAAGTAAGTAATTAGCACTTAAAAACTAAATGGGTACTTAGTGGGCGGTAGGCAGTGGGCACTTGAGAATTAAGCTCTAAACCACTGGCTTAGCGCCCCAAGGGGATATCCCGCACGTACAGTAGTGCTCTTCGCCTTTCATGTGGTCTCTGAGCTGTTCAATCTCGGCGCCAACAGTCTTGATGAACTCAAAGTTCATAGTCGGTGGCATCTTTTGCACCATCTTACCCGTCGGCGTCGGTTCCACCTCTTCCTTGGGCACTTCGAGGGTCCAACATGCGAAGCCGACGATTTTGTCGGTGGCGGGGTCGACCGCCTTGAACACTTGGGTTCCCGGGTGGTCGAATCTAACTGCAAGTCTCCCCTTGAGGAAGTTAAACATGTAGTTCTTATCCTGCCAGTTCTTGTGAGCGAATCTGGAGGGCAGCTCTAGTGAGTATGCCGTACGGTTGACTTCGGCAAGTGCCGGGAGATCCTCCCGGCTTGCTAAAGATATCACAGTCGACATGGTGTGTAGTCGGGCGGGAAGAGGATATTGCTGGGTGTAATAGTCTTTCAGCTGAAGTGAGAAAAAAGACTCCTGGTGACCGGTCTTTACCATGAGCAAAGAACGGAGGCCAGGTATTATTTTGGAAGATATCGGCACCATTTGTGCTTACGACTAGATCTAACACTAGGTACTTGTGGTGAAGCCGGTATGCCTTGTGTCTGGAACATGACCGATTGCCACCCACACATGTACAAAAGCCGGGTCTACAAAAAAGCAACATGCATCAACCCCGCCATAGGTAAGCGTTAATCCTCCAACGTACGTGGATTGATGATGGGGGGTGAGTGCCTATTTCGGACGCAGTACGACGCTGGTGGCTTAAAACCGTCTGGCGGCTGTAACCTATCGCATAAATTCTGTATCAGAATGACCTTAGTAGTCAAGGGTTAAGTCCATTAGGTAGCACTGCCCACTCACACCGTCACAGATTCAGGTAATCTTTAATATTGCCATTCTAGATCAATGAAACCGGTCGACACAACCTCTCCATACGTGCAACGCTGATCCCTTTGCTACTCTGACGCTTACATAACGTAGTACTTAAGGTAATCGGTCAGCACGTGGCAGTCCTTCGTGATGGGCGTGTAGTTTTGCGATTTTGTCTTTTGCGTTCAGAAACTCATCGAGGTTGTTAACTTGCTTCAACACGACCTTTTTGCGTCTCAAAGTTGCGACCATGACCACTATTAAGCCGACTATTTTGGGCCTGGCCATCTCGATGCCTATACTGGCAACGTTGGCAGTCATAATACGTTTTCATGCCCGCCTCTCCAGGAAAACGAAGATTGGTGCCGACGACTATCTAATCGTCGCAGCTCTTGTATGATTTCCCTTGTGAGAGAGACGATTTCTGGATATGCGAACTGACAATAAGTCTAGATCTTTTGCTATGGGTTAACCGCCATTACTATAACTGGTATGTTCCGTTGTGCGCTCTTATTTGGGTTGTGAAGTAACAAAGTCTCACCCGTTGGACATAGCTGCGGAACTCGGTAACCTCGGTGGACATCTCATCTTTGGAGAAGACTTCGTTCCGGTCAACTTGAAAGAGTTTACGGTATTCCAACAAGTACGTAAACATCAGTGGAGGCCAAGTAAAAACAAACACAGTACTCACGAAAAAGATAAGACGTTATGGATTATATCCTTCCTTGCGATCCCAGCTCTCGGCTTCACCAAGCTAAGCGTCCTGTTCCTCTACAAGAGGATCTTCATCTCTCGGAGCTTCGTTATAGTGTCGTGGACAGCGATCGCCTTCATCATCGGATGGACAATCACCTTGTTCCTCATCAATATCCGTAATTACACCCAGCGAGTAAATTCTATCTGGCGAAAGGAAAGGCTGACTTTTTCAATGTAGTTGACTGTATACCGATTGAACTAAACTGGCACGCCTATGCCGGGGTTTCTGGAAAGTGTCTTAATATCGAGCATATTTTCTGGGTTGTCAATATCACGGACATCATAACTGATGGTATGATCGATTGCCCCTTTTTTCTGATTTCTGTCGCAAGTCTGACCCTTTTTCGACTTATTAGTCTTCATCCTGATGATACCCGGTCCGCAAATCATCAAGCTACAAATGTCAACGACTCGAAAGGTGCAAATTCTCTGCATATTCGGCCTCGGCTTCTTCGTCGTGGCAGCGGGAATTGCCCGAACCATTTACTCTGCTCCCGGCGCAACAACTCAGGAAAGTGACTTGGATTACACATGTAAGTATCTCTGCGACATACTCTCTATTCTTCTACTCTCATTGTCTAACAACCATGACAGATAGTCGAGCGCCGGCCGTATACTGGCTCGTGATCGAAGCAAACATCGCCGTCGTCAGCGCCTGTCTACCCACAATCCAACCGGGTATTCTCGCCCTCAAATTCTCCAACATCGGCAGCTCCCTGCAGAAGGTCGTATCCTGGCGCTCATGGGGATCGTCGACCGCCATATCCCGGACATCCAGCGAAAACCCCCGTCTCTTCGACAAGCAAGGGTTGGATGCGGGGTATCAGAGCCACACAACGGTCGAGAGCACACCGATGCACTCGCTCCCGGATCATTATCATCAGCATCCGAATGGAATGGGCATTACGAGGGAGTTTATAAGGACGGAGGAGAGAGTATGAGTTTTCTTATGGTTGATTGATTGATTTATTCACGTGGATGAAGTTACGAATGTCTGGGCTAGATAGGTACTCGTAGTCAAAAAGAAAAGGAGCTATCTGACTTACTACGATGTACATCCCAATCTTGGCGATGCATCTGCGAGTAGGTTATATATCTCATGTATATAGTTTATTTGAAGCTCGAGACTACCTACGTGTATCGTACTCCAACCCAATGTCGCCGTTGTGACAGAATATCTTCATTCAAGGGCGATGTCTTTACTTACCTACCTACTTACCTAAGGTACTTACCATTTACCTACTTTCCATCTACGAGTACACAAACAGAGGTATAGTAACTATCTGCAAGAGCTCACCTCTCCAACGTGTACACGTACGGTACACCATCACAGCTGCCTAATCTAGCTGGGCGCCCAATATGGGGGCCGTTTCTCAGCTCTGAGCTTCTGCTTCTCACACTGGAAACGGAAATGATCGGAGTCGATACTCGTAGGTACTATCATCGCTTATGGTTACAAAGCGTCCGCCACGTCCAGCCGCAAAGCCATTCATCATTCACCAATAAAAAAAATAAACCCAAACCAAACCAAACCGTACCCAACAAACGGTACGAGTAGATAGATAATATGCAGCTTACTATTTTCTTACCCTCGAGTGGTAAAAGGGACAAAAAAAACCGGTTTGGATTTAAAGGATCGGGCCAAGGCCATGGCACACGCAATCCAAAAAATCAAGCATCTCGGGAATATATATACACAGTACCTACTTACTCGTAGCTACGAGTACGATTCTAGGGTTACGAGTTAGGCGAGTGTTACTTTTAAGTCGACTCCCTGCTGGATTTTAGTAATTATACACCTCCCACATTGTCTGTGGGGTCCCAATCAAGCTGGCAACTGACGGCTCTAATGTAACGGTAGGTGCTCATCTAGTAAATTCTCATTTTAATATGCATCGCACATGGGCATAGCGCGCATCCTACTTTACTACCTTACCATGACTAAACCCCGTCGCGTTCCTGGATTTGGTTCTCCAATCGAGGGGCAGGGGCAGGGACCGAAAATGGCGTGACGATTGGATGGAAATACCTACCTACCTATCGTCGCGGCGCGCGATGTATAGTAGGTTTAGGAGATTCATCCGCTCTTTGTTTAATCTTTTGCAGTCGGGACGTCCCATTCCATCGCATACGCATCGCCAGCCATGCCGTCCCTCGCGCGCATTGCGACCACGACGTTGTTGTCCCTCTGTGTAGCTTCCGCTCAGGCAGGAACATGTCGCGGTCGGGGACCCAAGCTCGGCGCCGTGGCGTCTGAGTCGGCCGTCTGTTCGCAGATCGGCATCGACGTGCTCAAATCCGGGGGCAATGCGGCGGATTCCATGATTGCTACGCAGTTCTGCGACGGCGTCATTGCCATGTATCATACCGGCATTGGCGGTGGCGGCTTCATGTTGGTGCGCAGCAGTGAGGGAGAGTATGAGTTTATCGATTACCGAGAGACTGCGCCGGCTGCTGCGTTTCGGGATATGTACACCAACAACACCATCCTCAGCTTGTTTGGTGGGCTTGCGAGGTAAGGATAGGGGCTTTTTTTTTTCTTTCGCAGTTGTTCATGAATGAACAAACAATGGGGGCTAACAAGATAAATTTTGAAGTGGTGTTCCTGGCACGCTTAGAGGTCTTGAGTATCTTCATCAGAAATATGGCTCCAAGTCTTGGAAGGAACTCATACTTCCCTCTATCAAGCTTGCTCGCGAAGGCTTCGTGGTCACCGAGGATCTTATCAGATATATCGAGACTACTCCCTTGAACTCGTTCTTGACCGACGACCCTACTTGGGCAATCGACTTCGCTCCTAACGGCGAACTCGTCAAATTGGGCGATACCATGACCCGAAAACGGTTCGCCGACACCTTGGAAGTCATCGCAGAAAAGGGTAGCGACGCCTTCTATACTGGCGCGATAGCGAATGCGACAATTGCTGCTCTGAAAGCTACCGGCGGTACAATGACGCTGGAAGATCTCAAGAACTATGAGATCGTAACGAGGAAGACATCCCAGATCAAGTATCGCGACTTCAAGGTCACCTCGACCACCGCTCCTTCTAGCGGCATAATTGCGTTAAGCGCATTGAACATCGCCAACGGCTTCGATTTCAGCCCCTCGGCTGACCCGAACTTGACGACCCATATCCTAGACGAGTCCCTCCGATTCGCCTACGGCCAACGAGTCAACCTAGGCGATCCCTCGTACACGGACCTCGAGGCCTATCAGGAGGAAATCCTAAGCGACAAGACCGCCGCCGCGATTCGCCAGAAGATTTCCTTCCACCACACTTTAAATGTCTCGGCGTACGATCCCGAGGGTTACGAGGAATTGCCCACGCCTGGAACAAGTCACGTCGTCACGGCCGATAAGAGCGGGTTAGCGATCAGTGCTACGACGACTATCAACCTGCTATTCGGCTCGCAGGTCATGATTCCGGAAACGGGCGTCATCATGAATAATGAGATGAACGACTTCTCTATCCCGGGCTCCAGCAATGCTTTCGGATATATCCCGTCTCCTATCAACTATGTTGCCCCCGGAAAACGACCCCTGTCGTCCATTTCGCCTGTTATTGTTGAAAGCGCGGATGGGAAGCTCTATTTCGTGACCGGATCCGCGGGCGGTAGTCGTATCACCACAGCTGTAAGTTGCTTCCACCATGCGGTAGAAACGCGCCTTTACTGACCTTCACACAGGTCGTCCAACTCGTCCATCATACAATCGACGAAGGCATGACAGCCGCCGAAAGCATCGCCCAACCCAGACTACACGACCAACTAGTCCCCAATCAAGTATCGTTCGAATACGCCTTCGACAACTCCACCGTGGCCTATATGAAATCGCTAGGCCATAACGTCACCTGGGAGTCGCCAACGGGTAGCACTGCACAGAGTCTGCGATTATTGCCCAATGGAACCTTTGAGGCTGCTGGGGAGCCCCGACAACGTAATTCGGGCGGGTTTGCTGTCTAAACTAATTGTTAGAATTCTATTGGTCCGATATGTAGCCTCTTATTCATGTAATTTACTACCATAGATGCATAATATCTAGTTTTGTTGAAGTGCTTAGGTTGTGTGCGGGTGATGGTGGTTCCATCCGAATAGGGAGAAGGCTGTAATACTACCCAACTTTATATCCCACGTGCGAGAAAGGACAAAGTATTCCCGGGTAGACATTACATTGCAGCTTGCCACGGAGATCGTAACCCTGGTGCCTCTCCTTGGGGACACTTACATTGAACTTCGAGGTCATAACGGAGAAAAGCGGGATTGTAGCATTGAGGGCATCCGCCACCATCGTGCCCATGAAACCTTCGTTGGGGATACTACAAGTGTAAGTCCAAACAAGCCATTATCGCGTCTAGGCGTTCATACTTACTTATCCTAGCCACGTCGGGGCTGTGACATATCTCCGGAAAGCTTTATGGTAGGTACGGTACCCCTTAACGTTGATTATTGCTTACTAGCTTGAATTAGGTAAAGTACTTAATATCAGCATATTTTCTATCATATTGCTAGGATAGCTCTGGTGCGTTCTGTATAATGGTCTCCCATAACCAGGGATGTCATATGTTATAAAATAGCAAGATTAGCTCTTTCAATTTACGATAATGGTCTTACTGTAGGACTTCAGGAGGCAGTGAGGCCTTCGAAGAATTGCCTTTGCGCCTACTGCGCAGCTTGAGCCTACCTTAATAGTCTTTAACAAAGCGACATAAGAAGGTGCGATTGCCTTATACTTTGGCATAATGATCAATGATGAAATACTTGATAGTCACACCTGCCGGCCTTACCAGTTAGCAAGACAAACCACCCGAGGACCTTCCCATTCCAAGTTCATCGTGGACAGAGATAATCCTGCCATCGCCAGGAGCTATCAAAGCCGCCCAAATGAACTTTCCACTTTTGGATGCTAGATATGTGGTCGTTCCTGACATACAAGGTAGGTATAAACAACAAAGTCGAGGAAGTTACCAACGTAATATATTCAAGTACCTGCGTGCAGGTGCAACCGAGCTTTCTACAACAGAAAAAATTTGTGTATGAAGTTAGGCAGTACCTAGATATCTCTTCCTTTCCTCCTCCTCCCTCAACTTCTACAACCCACAGAAAGCCACGCTATTCAGAATTCAATCACTTTCCGGTTGGGAAAAGACACTTCAATCGAACATCTGATACCAACAAGAAGCAACGAAATTTTACCAACCACGACCTGAACCAAGTGGTTTCATCAATTCATACACGGGAAATAGAAGTGACAATTGTTTCAGGTCGACCCTAGAAGGGAACTCTCTGGGAGATTGCTGCAACACGCAAGGGCGTGGTTACCGCTGTGTTCGTGGCTCAAACAGCAACCATCCATGTCGTCCTCTGTAAGTTAAAAGAAAATTCAGAAAGAATGAAGAAAATTTCTGCTAACTAATATAAAGCAATGAGGAACATATTTGGGGTGCCCGTCGCCTTATTGGCGTCCTAAATGGACAAATTGATGATGTATGATCCTATTATGGGCCTCAAAAATTTGAAATATGTTGTTACTAATGCGCTTTAGGATATTCATCAAGTGCGCACTATTATCCCGTGGCATTTACAAGCACACCCTGGCAAAAAGTTCATAATCGAAAACATCGGAAACCACGTTATGATGAAGAAACTGGCTCTCGCATTCCTAACCGATCACCGCCTATCAATGAGGTATCCTTACTTCGCATTTATAACCAACATTTTGCGCCGACAAAGGTTCGAAGTTGATGTGATGGATGGTAGAAAGACTGTCTCGAGTATGCCGATGTCCTTTTTTCCTCCTACCCCCGGGAAATAGATCCGCGAGACTAGGCCTCTAGAATGGGACGAAGATGATTTTCCTCGTGGGCGACAATGCCAGGAATCACACAGCAATTACGTTTCTCATATTATATGGAAATTGGTGAGGCTCGTTGGGAGCTATTTGTCAGAGAGGTTGCCTCTGCCACGGCCACGGGCCTTATTCGCAACAATCATCGTACCGCCCTGCCATTCTCCCACCGAGGTCGTTTCAACATCATGGTATGTAGCCATCCCCTCGCCTACCTCTCGGCATGCGCCCGCTAACCTTTTATCTAGTAATTTTGTTAAACAAGTTGGTAGTTCTGTCGTGTTTTGGGTTATATCAGCCCTTCTTAGGGTCCGGGTTTGATCCGTTTATTGTACTATAGCCCATACTTAAGATCCAATATCGGACATTGTGGTGTTGATATCAGCATGCTTGAAAGTCAGAAGTTATAGAATAACTTCCTGGACTCTTTCCTGTTGGCCAATCACTCTCACTCAACCGCTACGACCGGGTCTTCCCATGGTGGCTGGGATCAGTACCTTTGGGACACAGAAGTCGAATATGACCTTCGTGTTGCGGCACCGGCAAACCCAGCTTCTGTCGTCCATGCCGGTGTGCTTATAGCTAATCAGACCAAACAGAGGACATTTTACTAATAATCGCAACATTCGTTGCTACGTTCATTAAGTATACAAGCAACTGTAAGCCATATGCTTAGCTGAAGGAAAGAACCAAAGGGCTATAGGATGGCCCACATGTATAATAAACAGAGAGAGAACTCTACTCTTGAATAAATCAATCTAAATCTATCAACTAAAGCGTACTAAGCAGGTACATAACGCCCCTGTTACCCGGTCATAGGCAACAGGTTTTTATGCTTATACTATTTGTTTTTAACTATAATAGGGCTTAAGCAGGGCAAAACAAAACAGTTATATGGAAATTTAGACTTTTAAATCAACATGTATATGTTTCTTGTCCTTTAAGTTATAGAAATAATATAGGCGCACGGCGGTCTTATCTGTAGTCTTTCCAGACACACCCTACCGGGGGCGTGCAACTCATATTTCCTCCAAGGGACAATTATAGCACCGTTTCATACATTGCTCTTGTTGCAAGGGATCGTGCACTCGGCCCGTCTCATGCAGGTCTTTAGCCAAGCCATGGCGAGTTTCGTTTGGTTGCCCCTCCCGATACGCTTTCTGGGATCCCCGTCCCCGAGAACGAGAACGTACGGGTAGGAGTCGAGCGACTTGTCTACCGTTGCGACCCATGTTGCTGAGACGACAATTAAGAGTAAGGAATGATAATTGTGACAGGGAAAACGAACGGCGTTAGAATATCCGGAAGTAGCGGTATATATGCTAGGTATCCGCGACAGTCAGAATATTGACGGTGCGTGATGAGTAGCACCAGTGGCGAACGCACGCCAGTTATCATGGGATGTAGCATCTTGACACCGCCTCTCGCAAGAGAAACAAACATCCTCTTTGTTTCTAATTAAAGTAATTTAGGTATCCTACGCATGAAGACGTGTAATATGATGGTGATGTTGGTTGCGCCTTGTAAGGGTCCTCGGGCAGGGGGATATTGATAGCGTCGAACAGTCCGCCGGACCATGACTCATCGGTGGTAATGTTCCCTTCGTCCACGGCGTGGTCATGTCGTGATCTTAATCAGATTCAAAGGCTAGGTATGTAGGTATGTATATATGTATGTATGTATGTATGAATATCGCTAAAGTAAAAATTTGGATTATTTGTACACCTCGCTAAACTCTTTACCAGACCTTTCTTCATTTTACACCCGAGTCCCATGCCTAGGAAAATAGAAGCTCGTAGAAAATGCATCCCAGCGTATGATTATGCCTTAACCCTACCATGTCTATTATGACACTTAAGTTCCCAGACAAAAAGTTGTCTTGGGCCTCATTCCCTTGTCTCCTTACGGATCATCCTAATTGGACGAATTCCCATGCTGGTGAAAACGAGTCCCAGGCCGCAACTGCTATTTTACCTAGTGCGTGACGATATGCTACGTCATTCTCCCGCTTGATCCAGAGGACATTGTAATAGTCAAACCGTCCCTTCGCCCTCAGGTCCTCTGTCAGGGGATAGTTGTACAGTATCCTATGCCAGGTCGGCTCCTTTTCCAGTGAAGCAGTCGCCCGCGACAGGACGAGAAACTCGCATTCGCTCTCGTCGGGAAGAGACGTGTGGAGGGCGGACTGCATGAAAATAAGCCCACAGTACGCCCTCTCTCCTATCACGCCCGGAGTACATATCCAGTGGTAGTAACCCTGGACGTCTTTCAAGAAAAAGCCTGCGCCCATATCCCAGCCTTGTTTGGATACTTTCAAAGTCATCACCGGAGCGTGGACGGAAAGTATGGGGTTCGGCTGCCCGGTCAAGGATGTTACCGGCTCGTTCTCGTCCGCATGGTAATCCGTTCTAATCTTGATAGTCGCTCCGTCGACGACGCATTGGAACTTGCATACCGGGGTGATCAAGGTGGCATGGTTAGGTTTAGGATCTTCGGGGTTACTGGACGGCTCTTTAGGATCTGTCCTGCTCTGATACACTTCCTGCCAGCAGTCCCGGTGGAGCAGTCCTTGCCATCCGACCCAGGACCAACTGGGAAGCTGTGGTGCATCCCCTCGCTTCGACTTCCTCCTCGTCATGTCCTCGAAGGGTTGCCACAGGAGGGCGATGTCGAAGACTTCGATCGGCAGGCCCCAGAGAAAGCCATAGGCAAAGTAGTCCGTCATTCGGTTTATGACACCGAGGAAGGCATTCTGGCCATCTTCGGGATAGGTAAACATCCTAATATTCTGCTTCAAGTCAGTACCAGTATAAAATAACCCGGCATTGCCTTTATGTACTAGACTTACATATTTGCGGATGTACTCTAGATACGTCCTCAAGGGAGGCACCTTGTTCACGTCTGACCCACGTGATACTTCACGGAGCCTCTGGCTTGATAGGGCACGGAACCTCTCCTTGACGACAGACTTGTTGCCTGTGATCCCTCCATCAGTCGCCGCTGGTAGATTGCCGGTGGTACCAGTCGCCTCATGCCAAACTCCGGACCCGCATTGCCAGACGACGTATTGGTATAGAAAGTAAAGTCGTCGACGAGCGAAAAACATCTCTTGGAAAGTCCACCCGCGGATATACTATCTGGGCATCAGACGAAGGCCACTCTCAACATGGAGGCATTGCCGGGAAAGGCTTACCCATGGGGTTGTCTCGCGGTCGATATGATTCATATATTCCTCTTCCTCTTCGGGCTCGGAACTCAAATGACGGGGTTCTGTGACACCCTTGATACCCCTGAGGCCGTGATTGGCGTCCCATCCATTAGCAGCGACGATGGTGAAGTAAGCGCCTTCGAAGATATGATCCATCATGGATAGTTGGGAATGCTTGCTTTCTGTATCGTCTTGGACTATGCACAAGAGGTCAACCCACAGATATCTCTCACCGAGAACGTTGACAAGTTGCATAGCATGTCGGATAGTCCTAGGTATGATGACATTGCTGTTATTCTCATTCAAGGAACCAGGCTCCAAAAGGATTCCAACATTCTCCTGTGTCGCTTCTGTCCTCTCCACGTTGTCCCCCCATACGTAGCTCAGCGCAATGTACCTCACGTTGTCTGCTGGCACGATGCACTCGCTCACCACGTCGACCAGCCACAATGGTCTCCCGTGCTTGGTTCTATAACTCAGGAGAGAGCCCCGTCGAGAGTGGTGCGCTGTGTTGTTGCATGTGTCACCATGCTCATAGTCGCAAGCATAAATCCATTGGCGTACATCTTCTAGATCAATCCACGCCGGGTCCAGCCCCTTCTTTTCTCTATTCGCCTTCTCGGAACTATCCCACATGGATGGATCATACACCTCCCAACCGTCTGTGTCATAGTTGTTATCCATTCTTACTGAGTATGCTGCGCTTTGGGAGTCTGATGTGGGTAAAATGGATCCACGCCACTAGAGGTGTATATTGGAGGTAGAATACCTATTTCTCGAGGTTGACAGTCACGATCAGGATTGCACCTCTATCTTGATGGGCCATGGGGGCCTACCGTTCTACCCCGCGTGCATCAGCCTGGGTCCTGCTGCCTGCAAATCGTGCTTGGACCCTGAAGGAGCTGAATGCAGCTTGCTCTTTTTAACCCACTTTGGCCACCGACTAGATCCCTAAAATCTGCCTTATTGGCCCCTTCATATGTTGATGCAATGCCCATATTCCGCTCCAGGTGATCCTTTGGTTCCTTATAAGACAAGGCTCTTTGCAGTTGGGATGATACTAAATACCCCATGGGTAAAAGTGCAAGGCAGTACGAGCCTAATTGAGAATTCGACTGTGTTCCTTCAAATTCGGGATTACCTATTTCGCCAGTTAAGGCTCTTCATTGAAGACGTAACGCCAATCCTCAAGGATACCGAGACGGTGAAGACGTTATTTTGGTTGTATCGGGTAACTAAATGGACGGTCATCTCAAGTGAGCAAATATTACCGAGTCTGAACATATGGCGGTCATATCGAACCCAAGGCCCTTTCCCCTGTGCCAGTCTCATCCGAACCGGCCTCAGTTCTAGCCTAGCCTATTATTCACTGGCGTTGATGTTCGACACCAGATAGGTTCCGTGCCCCATACCTTTCTCCAAAGACATGATGATGCTTCAACCCGCATAACAGTAAGCTGTCCGTTTAGGTAAATACCCCCAATGCCCGCATGTAGAGGTTTGAGAGCCAAGGTATCTATCTGACAGAAACGCCACCAGCTGACCGCTCCATGCCGTAATGCTCATTCTTGCGAGTCAACGCCGAATCATCACAGCGACAGCTCGGTTGGTTTCTGAGACGTCAAATTCAATAGATCTCCCGCCTAAAATGCTTGAATGAGTCGCGTATAAGGAGATCTGGGGCGAGAAAGACGGCAGGAACCACCAGGAAACGGATCGCATTGGCCAATTAGGTACGAACAAACAAGCTTACTAAACCCCTGGACTCATTGGCACGCAGTGACCACTTACTAATGGACGGCTGGTTAGTCCATATAGGGCTAGCGTGGCCCACACCGCGATCCTGACAGGGACCTCTCTTGTGCTCCTTCAGTTTCATCAACCACCCCGCCATCCGCCATCGGCGCAAAAACAGCGAGAGACCCCACCATTTCTTTTCTTCGCCTCCCTCCTCTCCAGCTTTTATTAGCTTGGGATCTGACTTTATCCTCTTCCCCTTTCATTCTCCTCCATACCAACATCAATAAGAACGATTTACACACTTTCCCAGCGTTCAAGTTAAGCCGAGTGCTTGTCCTCCATACTCATCAATTCGATACTTCATTCATTCAAGAGACCGTCAATTCATCATGTCTGCCTACGCTCTTTCTCAAGAGCATAAAGATGTAAGCAGTTCCCTTCTGACGAGACTTTTCAGAGCTGTCATCGTACCCCACGTCCTTTTGCTTGTGCTGACACATGGTTAGATGCTGGAGAAGTCCCTCGTGGACTCGGACCCTGAGGTTGCTGAGATTATGGTATGTAGCTCTCCTAGTCGGCCACCGGCTCAAACGACGACAGCCGCTTCTGCGTACATCCGTACATAGAAGCTAACTGTTACTACAGAAAAAAGAAATCCAGCGCCAGAGAGAGTCAATTATCCTCATCGCCTCCGAAAATGTCACATCCCGCGCTGTCTTCGACGCTCTAGGGTCTCCCATGTCCAACAAGTATTCAGAGGGTCAACCCGGTGCCCGGTACTATGGTGGTAACCAGCACATCGATGAGATCGAGCTTCTGTGCCAGAAGCGCGCTCTCGAGGCTTTCCACTGCGACCCCGAGAAGTGGGGTGTCAACGTTCAGTGCCTGAGCGGCAGCCCCGCCAACCTGCAGGTTTACCAAGCTATCATGCCCCCTGGAGGTCGCTTGATGGGCTTGGATCTTCCCCACGGTGGTCACTTGAGTCACGGATACCAGACTCCCGCTAAGAAGTACGAGCCCCAGTAATAACCACACCTTTTTGTTGTCTTGAAGATTGCTAACGCGTATAATATAGGATTTCCGCCGTTTCCACTTACTTCCAGACCATGCCCTATCAGGTCAACATTGAGACCGGCATAATCGACTACGACAGGCTCGAGGAGAACGCTAAGCTGTTCCGTCCTAAGATCTTGGTCGCCGGTACGTCGGCCTACTGCCGCGAGATCGACTATGCTCGCATGCGCAAGATTTCCGATGCCGTCGGCGCTTACCTTGTCGTTGACATGGCCCATATCTCCGGCCTCATCGCTGCCGAATGCATCCAGTCCCCCTTCCCCTACGCCGATGTCGTCACCACTACTACCCACAAGTCGCTCCGTGGTCCCCGCGGTGCCATGATCTTCTTCCGCAAGGGTGTACGTAGCACCGACAAGACCGGAAAGGAGATCAAATATGATCTGGAAGAGAAGATCAACTTCTCCGTCTTCCCTGGTCACCAGGGTGGTCCCCACAACCACACCATCACCGCTCTTACCGTTGCCCTGAAACAGGCTGCCACTCCTGAGTTCAAGGCTTACCAACAGAAGGTCGTAGCCAACGCCAAGGCCCTAGAGAAGAAGTTCAAGGAACTTGGCTACACGCTGGTCTCGGGCGGTACCGATTCTCACATGGTCCTGCTCGATCTGCGGCCCCAGGCATTGGACGGCGCCCGTGTTGAGGCCATGCTCGAGAACTTCAACATTGCCTGCAACAAGAACAGTATCCCTGGCGACAAGTCGGCCCTCACACCCTGCGGTCTACGCATTGGCACACCCGCCATGACATCGCGCGGTTTCGGCGAGAAGGACTTTGAGCGTGTTGCCGAATACATCGACACCGCTGTCAAGCTCTGCAAGGAGGTCCAGGCCAGTCTCCCCAAGGAGGCCAACAAGCTCAAGGATTTCAGAGCTACTGTCGCCAGCGGCGAGGTGGCCAAGATCAATGACCTCAAGAAGGAGATCGCTTCTTGGTGCTTGACCTTCCCCCTCCCTGTTGAGGGCTGGAGAGTCGACGCCGGTATCTAACTCTTACCGGGCTTTTCTTATTCGTTTCTTCGGTTTCGGTTCATAGTAAGGCGCGCGGGGCTGCATCGTTTTCAACATAGACGAGTAGGCGGGGAAAGGGTTTTAAAAACACACACAAAGGGCAACTCAACTGTTCTCTGGAAAGCGGGCGATATTTGTTTTAACAACGGGATTTCGGTTCACGGATAGGGACGAGAGAATATATCCTTGCATGCATTCATCAGGCGTTGCAAGCTGCTTTTTCGACTTAGACTAGTCGGCCAGAAGATTAGCAGCATCTTCTGGTCTTGGGGTTATTCAACAACTCTGCTGCTTCAACACACTCTAGAAAGAGGGGGACGGTTTAATTTTCTGTTGGGTTGTTTGTGCATATACCAAAGTAAGATCAATGAGAGATGTGATTCGACATACCAGTCAGTCATAATGACTATTGTTTGAAATAATATTTTGGTATTCATGTGCAACAGTGATTGAATTCACCAGGTCAAAGTCTAACTACGAGTAAGTAATGGCAACTTGGTACACCGCAAATAATCTTATTTGTTATATAACACTGTAGCAATCCGATCCTACTTGTTCCCTTTCTTCCGCCTTTCCCGCTCTCTTCTACATCAGACAGTGCATTATCACCTTGTTCATTTTTTACTTTCTACTCGCTTGTGAGATAGGTGGGTGGCATTCTCTTTATCAATGACGAGGTAAACCAATCCATAAAATGAAAAAAAAAAATCATCCTCTCTTTTTTATATACCTACCTTTAACAACAAAAACAATCCCAAAGTCTCTACTAACAAACAAACAAACATGGGCAGACAGAGAAAGCATTTTACTATTCAGGTCCTAGGACTGACTACTAGGCTACTAATAAAGTACCTATCCAGGCCATGAGTTTGTCAATACCAATGCTAGAGTAAAAAGAGGTAAGTACACGTAAGTCTACACGACCAGTAAAATTAAAATAAACAATAAAATATCCTTTCCTTTCCTTTCCACCACACCTCTCCCCCAACCCCCCAAATCATCATATCCTTCCATTTCTTTCTCTCTTGCCTGAATACGAGTAAAACGATACAAAAGACGGATAGGGTAGGTATAAAATGCGAGGGTAAAAAAAACTCTGATTTTTCTTTCATCTTGCTGTGTTTTTGCCATTGTATCACCACCCCTCTCTCTCTATGGAACTTCTTGACTGAAACTCTCAACACAAGATGAGACGCAAAACAAGGGTGGATGAACAAAAAATGATGCTCTAAAAGCTGACACGGACGGCGCGGGTATGGTATCTTCTCTTGGGAGAAAAAAAGATGTATTTCCACTGTAGAGAAAAACAAAAGCCTCCCGTCTAGTAAGTTAGGGGCCACCCCGCCAGTATCAAATAAACATTCCCCGAAAGCGTGCACCGTCTGTTTCTGGCGACGTAGAAAAAATGCTACACACCATAACAATACATTCTCTCGTACACAATAACCCCTGCCTTGATCAACGTCGATGTAGAAAAGCGTAGAATATTGGCCTTCCCGACACGGTGGCACCCGGTTCTACGCCACTGTCCCGATCGTGAGCGTTCGGCTGGACGATAGCTGTATACCTTTTCTAACCGCCTCCTAGACCTGGTTCCCCTTATCCCCGATGCTTATCCTGTCATATTATATATGAAGACCAAAGTCGAATGTGGCCAACTCCCATACCGCCTAGTTATCAAAATGCTTACGCGCCACGCAAATCCCTTATGATCCTGTGGTAGTGGGTGGTTGTTGGCCCCCATGTGCAGGTGCTCCTGAATGAGCTACATTGCCATTGATTGGAGGAGGTATGTAGGACGTTGAAGGGGAGTTAATCCTTGGTTGGGGACTTGGGCTCGGTTGTGAGTAGACGCCGCCGCCGCCAGGTTTCCCGACCCTGGAAGCTGCCATCTGTGCTGGGTTTGCCCCAAGACCGATACCGCCTAGACCGACTGGCGGGCCTGGTAAACCCGAGGCGTTAGTCACGTTTTGTGCGTGGCCCGGCATCGGACTTCCCATGCTTTCATTCGACTTTTGGGCAGTTTTTTGCGCATTAAAGCGAGCCTTGGCCTGATCCACTAGCAAGGCAAGTGTCAGTGGATGTCTGCTTGAGATCTCCCTTGAGATCTCAGCACGACCCAAGGCATGGCGGGGAAGTGGCGGGTTGTGCACACCAATGCCAAAAGTGGCTAGAAGACAATGCCCGTCAAGGGAAAAAGGGGGTGCTACATACTGGCTTGTTGAACTTGGTGTGAACTTAAAGACGTCTGGAACGACGTACCCGAAGCCTGGTTTTGGTGCGTGGGATTATGGTGTTGGTTTTGAACCTGTTGGTTCGGCATTGGGGGTGGCACATGTGTCGCACTGGGTGGATAGTAAGGGCGTGGCGTGTTGTTGTTGTTGTTGTTGTTGTTGTTGGTGGTGTTCATGTGCTGCTGGCCATTAAACGAAGGCTGTCGGGAGGGAGTGCCGGCGGGATAGCCATGCGGCACATGTGGGGAATGTGGTTGTTGATGGTGAATGTGCGGCGACGCTGTGGCTGTTCGGGGAGGCATAGCAGCAGCCCCATTCTGATAATGCACGTAGGATGTAGGATGGGGCTGCGTCGCCGGGGGTTGCTGGTGTGGTTGATGCGGTTGATGCGGTTGATGCGGCTGGTGGGGTTGATGAGCTTGGTAAGTTTGGGGATTGTAATGAGGCGTTTGGGGATTTGGCGTCGGAGTGTATGCTTGAAAACGCGTCTGCGGAGAAGGGGCGCCCAGATGTCCCAGATTGTTATACCCCGGGACATACTTGGAATTGGGTGTGGAATAATGGCGGTTCTGCGTCGGCGTAGACGTATAAGGCTGAGAATATCCAGTCCCGGATTTCGCATATTGCTGCGAGTATCCCGTATTTTGATACGCGGCCGGTGGGCGGTATCCAGCATTGGACGCGGGGCGTTGCGGGTATGCCGCTGGCATAGTTTGCGGTGCCCTTTGTATCGCCGGTTGGGGAGGCCGCACCGGGGTCTGGGTGGGATAAAATTGGGGCGGTGGTACAGCAGAGCGGGGCGCATTCTGGTGATACTGTTGGCCGTACTGCACGTTGCTCGACGAACTAGACGACCGAGCCGCAGCCGGCCGTGTAGTTGCAGCTTGAGCGGCTCTAGCGCGGGCGGCTACCTCGTCCTCCTCCATAACACCTTGGAACTCTTCGGTGCGAATTTCCATCTTGGTTGAGATATTCAGCTCTTCCAGTTTATCCGAGTTCAGACGAGCTACGGCATAAGGGGGTAGCATCTGGATGATTAACGAAAGCTGAGCCTTGAGCGTTTCGTAAGTCATCGTCTCTTCCTCCCCAGGTTGCACCTGTATTCCATTGGTCAACATATCGCTGTTCGCAGGGTCCGTCGCGTATCGACTCTGGCTCGAAGCCGTAGGCAGTGTCAAGTTGCGATTCTTCTGGTATGAGATAAGAGTCTGGATCATATCGGATACCTCCTGCAGGATGTCGTCCGTATCCTTCGCCGCGTCCGGCTTCGGGGGGCAGCATGCTTCCTCCAGGCTAGGATCAACGAGACTGTCGTCCCAATTCTCGATAACCTGTTGAATAATCTCTTCATCAACCTCGATATCATCCGGTCGATCGACGCTCATCTGCTCCGGTTCATCGACGGCGCTGTCCCCCGGTTCCGAGTCGATCAAGCGTTCTAACGTACGCTGTCCGATTTTCTGCCACCACAAAGTACGACTAACGAATCCGGACGAGACCACAGCGGCGGAGTCATCTTTCGAAGGGGCAAAGCTGGAAAATGCACCACGGAACAGAGCCTCCAACTCGGTGGTCTCCACTTCTAGTGAGGACGGTTTGTTACCCGCAAGGCTAAGGGCACGTTCTCGCTGTTTTGTCATACTTTGGGACGTAGGCGAAGCATTGCTGTAATCAAGCCATTTCCCCGTGGATAGCGGCTGGCTGAAGTAGGATCCCGCGCGATACTTAGACTTCGCAGTTAACTCAGGCCTGTGCCAACCCACTTGCACACCTTTTGTTGTACTTTTCGGCGCTTTCGGTGGAGGTAACGAAGGGAGATTCCGTGGAGGTGGGAACAACTCTCCGAGTGTTTTGGACTTCTTCTCCTTGTCAAGAGGTGGAGGGAAGGCATAAGGTAACACCTTTGCCATCCTGACTCCATTGGGTAATTCGATCTCTTTTAAGGGGAGAGAGCCTGCCTCTGATCCAGTGATAGTATCAGTAGGGTGCCGAAGACTAGAATACACCTGGCGCACGCCTGGAGCTCCAGGAGCCCCGCCGAGAACGGCGAGTAGCACATTATTTCTAGCATCCGATGGCGGGTCATTTATGGGATCAAGCGCTTGTAATGCCTTGAGGCTTGGGGAGGGCTCAGGGTATGATAATTCGCGTTTAAACAGCTCATAGGCGCGTCTCTTGAACTCGAGAACCCGCTCAATCCCTAGTTCGCGAGCGACAGAATCGTGTTCCTCCCTTGTATATCGCAGCTCCGCGAGCTCGTCAGTGATGCATGATGCAAGGTCGGCAATAATACTCTCAACATTGTCATAAGCATCCTGAGCGACCTTGTCTGAAATGCTCGGTTGCGGTTTAGAGTCGAGAGACTTTTGGCGTTTGGCATCGGGCTCGGCGTTAAGGTCTCGCTCGGGAAGTGGACGTTTCAGAATTGACGTCGAATAACCGAAGCTGTGATGGTCCATGTAAGCAAATATAATCTATAGCGTAGAGGCTCCCAATGTAAAAGGGGGCAGCCATAAAGAGGCGCCAGCAATGCACGACGGGGAGTGTAGAGGGTCTCGCACCTTGTGAGCACGTCATAATATTCGCGGACAGTATCTTTGGGGATACTCGACCGCGACGCCGAACCGGACGAGGTTCTATCGCTGGGCGTGCCAGAATTATCCGATCCGGAACCATTCAAGGGTTTATCGTCGTCGTCAATAGACTCACGCTTGCGCTTCGTAGCAGCGTTGATAGATTGAGAGTCATCCCCATCGGAGTTCGCGTTTGAATGCATTGTCGACGGCGAGGGCGCCGGGATACCATTAGAAAGTGTGACGGCAGACGTTGCCATCGCTACGGTTCGGAAACGGAGCGATGGTGGACGGGTAGTTTCCAATCAATTTCTTTGGTTGATATCCATCAAAGTTGACAGCCAAATTTGACCAGTGATGGTATGGCACAGCGACCGAACTACCTAGCAGATTTTATGAACAATCTTCGCACTGGGGTTAGTTACTGGCGCAGTGGCGGGCGCGAGTATCGAGGGGATAGACTGGGTTAATAAGTGATTGATCAGTTGGTCGGTTTCGCAGTTATAATAATTTGGTAGAGTGATGCTATCGACGGCTCGGATACGCGCGACACTGCACGTTCTCCGGTGCGATTTGTCGCGACAGAAAAGGGCGATGCGAGGCTTGGTATGTACTCCGCAGGGGGACAAACGAACAGGGCAATCAAAGTAGGTAGTCCAGGACTTGGCAATCTCCGATAACCCTCAATAGGTTCGAGTAGCACTAGAATAATACAACTGGACTATAACCTTTGATTATTAGAAAGGAAAAGTCCAGAACGACTATCTACCACGTCGTCGCGATGGAGAATGTCAGCCAATAATAAAGACCCGGTCGATCATCACATAAGTGTAATTATGGGTTTGGCAACGTATTTCCCGACAGAAGAAGAAGGAACGAAAGGAAAATTGACTGATGGATGACAGGCGGGTTGGTTGGCACGCAGGACAGAGCAGGCTATCCAATGTCAATCTGGTGCTTGTCTGGGGTCTTCTTCTATCCTCTGAGAATGCCTTTAGGACACTCGCTGCTTTGGGGGGAAGACTGCGAAAATTGGAACCAACGTATTTTTGTGGGTCTCGAAATCCACCAATCCAATCTCGTGACGATCACGTGCCTGGCATTCCAAAGTCCTACATTTGCCTCGAGAAGGTACATAACCTAGTAATCTACGTTCTATATAGACTAGAAACAGGAGGACAATGCGCAAGGAAGTATGTCTATACTTTTGAAAGTATTAGGAGTACGAGGAGTAGGCACATACCAACACAAGCGTGTAATTACCTTGGGCTAACCATGTAAATTACGAGTTGTCTACTGTAACCTGGACATAGACCTATTTAAACTTCACCCAGTGCGGGCAAAGGTTCTTCCTTACAACATCAACAAGGAAGCCGGAAATTTATATTTTCAACACATCACTGCGTCATTCAAAATATGTATTGTGTGTAGATTGGTTTTATATTATATGTCGCTTTGCCATTTAATATCAAGTTGCCTGAAAAACCACTACGTGTTAGGCTAACTTGGGTGAAGTTACGGGACACAAATGAAGGGACTTGAGGAATAGATGTAGATACGCTTTTGATCCAAACATTACCTACAAACTACTTGTATATAAACTAACCTAGGGGTTTGCACCAGACACGGCCTTACCTCAAGTATGTATTGTTCCCTTTGGCATAGCTCGTTGTGTATCTGACCTATGTCTCAACGTTAAATGTGACTTTCCTCGTGTATACCTATCTAATGACTTTGTCCATTAGGTATTGCCTTGATGCTCTTACAACCAAGATGTCAAGATGAGACCCTGGTGGCATAATACATATCTCCATCTGTGCTCCAGATCGCCAATCGGCCCAAAACCGTGGGGCTAGTTCTGCCTGTCAAATCCGGGGTAGAAGACTAGAAGGGAAATCGGTATGTGAGATAATTGGCCGGTCCCTCTCTAGCCTTTATTGTTTAAAGGCTCTGACGTACTTGTACACGCAGGTCGAGGTTAGCTAGGTAGATTGACTTGTAACTTGTAAGTGCTTATAAACTACGAAGGCGTCGAGTTGTATAATTACCTCTTTATTCCCTCTATTGGTGGGCAAAAATGAGTTACTATTACCACGCTCTACTACATACGGTGTACTTGTATTACTTCTGCATCTACAATCTTGAATCTCGTATCAAATTCCGAAGAACAGTGCTTTGCAGGTATGCTGGTTGCTAGCGGTCGACAGAAATTACAGGGGGTTATTTTCCCAACACACATAAACTGAAGGGAGCTAGGAAGATACCCAGAATTTCCCTGCCCATCTGTCGCCAGTCTAGCACACCATCTTAAACAGTGCCATGGCTCCAAGGTCAGGTTTTGGAATTGAAAGAAACCACCTTCTCCTCGAGGCTCAGCGGGTCACGACTGACAAACAAGTTCGCATGGTAGACAAAATGTTACATACAAGAAAAATACCCTTCAATTAGTTATGTATGTAACGATCAAATGAAACGATTGGAACCATGATGTACAAATGAACCCCAGTCTGTCCTGGTTACCGTGGAGTTCTGGGGAAACCACCGAAAGGTCAAGAAGCATTAACGACCATGTACAATCTTTAGGAACGGCGCTCACAGGCAATTCGATTATTCCAACTAATCTTATCGAGGTTCACAATCTAGGCTCGCTTAATTCATCCTTCTTGAGAACGGCCACTAGGTTCAAGGTTCAACTACCCTTGACTTATTTCGCTTTGGCCAAGCCAACAGTACCCTTGCCAAGGTCGTAGATAGAGTACCACTTCCGGAGGAAGGCATCACCGAGGATGGCAAGAGGTCCAACGGGAGCAGGGAAGTCCATGCCCATAAAAGTGGAGATACAGCTACCCGAGACCTCCAGAATGTAGTCATAGGGAGAGATAGCGAAGTCATAACCGCTCAGCTTGAATGTGATGTCGGGGAGAGAATCCCGGCGGGAACAATCAATAGTGTACTGGCCGTTATAGCTCTTCTTGGCGCCCATCTCCTTGTTCAGAAGCTCGGCGAGGTCGCTGGGAAGCGCAATGAGGGAGGTACCAGTGTCGAGAATTACACCGGTGTTCTCAAGCTCGGCGGTCTCCTTGCCGAAAGTGATGGAATCCAGATCAACTTCCCAGTAGGCCTTGCGGCGCAGAGGGATCTCTGTGATCTTGCCAGTGTAGTGGTCCTTGTCCACACCGCCGAAGACGACCTCGGAGTCATCGGTACCACTTTCACTGTTCAGGTAGAAAGCGAAGACGGGCTCATCAATCAGTTTTTGGTTAACCAGCTGGTAGAAAGGAGGAACGATTCCATTCACGGATAGACGGTCGAAGCCCAGTCCGAGGATACCGTCAAACCGCCCAAAGGCGAAAGCCAGGCCAGGCTCGTTGGTGGCCTCAGCGAAGTCTTGTCCCTTGATCTTTAGGTCACCGATGGTGACATCATCCTGGGAAACAAAACCGCTCAAGCTGCCAGAGCCGTAGCGGATCTCGAAGTCGGTGCCGTTCTTCTTGTAGGTAGAGGAAGCGGACGAGTCGTACTTTGCATGGAGATAGCAGGCGATGCTACCGCAGGATTGCGAAGGCACCCAAAGGTTGGAGCTTCCGGTATCGAGGATGACTTTGAAGTCTTGGGGCGGCGTACCAATGCTAATCTCGGAGAAGTCTGACCTATGGTTAGCAGATACAAATGCACTCATTTGCAAAGGGGGCTACATACATTGAGCATTCATGAAATTAGAGATGGGGAGAGGATGGTCCTTCTCGATGTGCATGTTGCCGCCCTGAAACATGGCCTCGGCCTGGGTATCAGGCCGGGCACCCAGGTACTTCTGACCGAGTCCACGGATTTGAGTTTCAATCGGAATGGTGTCCTATTTGGCCTATTAGTATTGTAGAATAAAGGAATTTTTAGTGTGCAGCACTTACAAGCTGCTCAGAGAGCGGGATCTTCTTGAGCTTCATCTTGTGTACTCCGGCATCTACGGAGCCAAGCAGCATAGCTGCGGCACCAAGGAGAGCTCCCTTCATGTTGGGCGACTCTAGAAAGATTCTAAGCTGGCCGGAGAATCAATGCTATGGACAATGAAAGACGCCAACTATGTAGATGAAGGACGCTGTGTTGAAGTTGGCTGATAAGCTTGATGATGAAACTGATGATGTATTGTAGTAAGAGAGGAGAGGAAGGTGCAGCTGGTCGGAGGAGAGATAAGGTCGATGGATACAGTTGGAGATATGGGGGTGACGGGTTCTGGATGGGGCGCTGGGGGCGGAGCTTTGGCAGCACTGGATGGGTTACCTACAGTGTTCAGTGTCTAGCACCTACAAGACCTCTGCCAGGCACCACTTTGATGACATGCAAGAAGGCTTCCCGAGGATCCGCTAAACTCAAATCGGGTAGGTGCGATGCAGTAACCGTGGATGTTTCAAGCTTGAAAGACAGTGACACGCGGATAAGGAGAGGTAAGCAGAACTGGCAGACTGCAAGACGGGGGCACGTGTATGGGTAGCTGTGGCTTGTGACTAGGGATGCATTTTGTATCATACCACTAGTGTACCATACGGAATGATACAAGTATGATTCCGTATCTTTCTGAAAGATACATGGCCGGATAAAATATTTTCTTCCGTGTCCACTTTGCTTCCGATGACCTACCGAATTTACACCTAAATGGAAAATATGACGACAGCTAAGACCCTTGATTGTCTGCAACAAGTCAGAATACAGGTAAGGTCAATCATAAGGTCAACAACCATGTTTATTACCATAAACAAAAGCAATGCAATTGCAATTTTTAGCCGTTCATTACACTACAGACCAAATAGACCCTAAAAAGCTTAAAAACGCGCGGCATAGCAAAGGTGAAGGGTAAAGGTGAAGGGTGAAGGTTGAAGGGTGAAGGTTGGAAGGTGAAGGTTGGTGGGTTAGGTGGGTCAGGTGGAAAAATGGCAGGGATGGCACAGACAAGGTCTTTTTCAACAGGCAGGTAAAAATGAACTTTTCAGGCTGGAAATTGAAGGAAAACACCAGAAAAAGTGATGAATAGGTAAAAAAGAGGTCGAAAATTGCCTCACAAGTGTTAGATTTATAAAAAGGCCGGTGGTTGGGATGGAATTGGCTGGAAAGGGCGGGTATCATACGTATCATACCCGAAATGACAGGGGTTTGGGTATCATACAGTCTTTTTCTAAAAGAGACTGTACCTATGCATCCCTACTTGTGACTAGCTGACCGTTCCCTAAAGCGGTATCTAATGACGCACTTGGAGACCGCCGGGCAACCGACCAGATCAATGTTAAAGTACTTAACCTTGGCGCATTGGTCTTCCTCCATTTCGCCACTGCTGTTGCAAATGGGCAAATGGGACCTGAATCTTCTCTTCCAACCGGGACGATACTTTTACATCTGACAGACCGGCTTCTTACCAACCATCAACGATATACAAGTACGTGTAACGGCCATATCCCCCTACTGGAGCCTGGGCCCCCTTCTTTACTACGAACCTTCGATTGGCACCAGTGTTATCATAAGCCGGCGCCTCGTAAAACCTCCACCTAACGAGTACGTTGCCTTTGTGAACCAAACATGATATACCTGGACTACGTGTAGACTACTATACGTGTAACGTTGATGACACGCTCAGTCAGGGTCAATTTTTGTCGCTTATCAGTTCTTGAAAGCACCGAAATTCCCGAGATCGAAGAGAAGGCCTGCTTAACAACTTGCCAGTGCCGGTCTTGTACACGCGCGTTCTAAGAGCACAGCTCTACGGGCAAGTATTTGTTTGATGGACATCAAGATGGTAGACTGAGATTAGGGGATTTAGCGGATCTAGAATTTGACCAATGAGCGATGGACGTTGGCGAGTGTACCTGGAGGTACCTGACTCCAAAGATTTCGCCCGGATATTGGTGGGGTAGATATTCGTCATGCTTTCTTCTTTATGACCTCTGAATCCTGCTTGATGTCGGATATATGCGCCGCGTGGGATCGGTGGCACTAACCTTAGTTCTTCAGCAGGCGCTGAAATGCGCTACAATGTCACCTCCCCCTCTCGATTCAAGAGAGTTCTTTTTATGAGAGTTAAACTTATCATAATACTCATCATGGCTGGAATACTCGGGCACAAACTATTGAATGTCTTCAATAAACGCAACGGCGGTTCTCCCCAGCCACAACCCCAACAGCAGCTTCATCCTCAGGTTCAACCGGGTCCACAGCATCCTCTAGCGCCCGCGCCTGAGGTCAACGCCCAGCGATCTCACACCTGGACCCTGAGCTCTGAGTTGGTACCCCTGCACGAAGGCGGCACGTACCCGCGCCTATGCCGACTCTCGGACGGAACGTTATTGTGCGTGGTGACGCGGGTGCTAAAAGGAGAACATGTCCTCAAGGTTTCTCGGAGTACAGATAACGGAAGAACATTTGTGCCGCATGGCGAGATTGTTCGAGGGAAAGGCGATATTGATAATGGTTTCCTGCTTGAGATACCGGCCACGGCCAGCCAGGGTCCCATCGTCCTAGCCGCATTCCGCAACCATGTGCGCGGCCCTGACAAGAAGCCAACACACTTCCGCATTACGGTCTGCCGCTCGACTGACGGCGGGCGTACGTGGCGCTTCGCCTCTCAGGCTGCAGACCAATCTGCGGCCCATAGTCGCGGTATGGGTCTGTGGGAACCATTTATGCGGCTCTCCGCAACCCCAGACGGAACGCCTTTCGTCCAACTTACGTATTCCGGGGAGCTCGCGCGCAACGACCAGGAGACGTTCGCTGTTGACACGTTCGACGGCGGCTCGACATGGCATGCCCCGCCGCGATGCCTGCGATGCCACCACCATACCGAGAACCTACGTGATGGCATGCAAGGCATTGCTGCGACCAGGGACGCCGTGACAGGGCAAGAGGCACTCGTCATGGTGTTTGAGACCACGAGGAAGCGTCCGCACTTTAGTCTCGAGTACGTTGTCTCCTACGACGACGGCCAGAATTGGGAAGAGCGCGGCACGGTCTATGTCCCGCGAGGCCAGGGTAGGAATGCGGGATCACCACAGGTCGCGGCCTGCCAGGGCGGTAAACTTGCCGTTGTCTTCATGAGCGACGAAGATGTCGCGGAACCGAAATGGCCGCGGAATGCCGCTGTCAAAGCTGTATTCGCCGACGGTCTCCGAAACGGGAAAATTCACTGGTCAGAGACCCCTACCCTCGTCCATGAGGCCCCAGCTCATTGGCCCGGCGTTCTCTGTACCGCCCCCGACGAAGTTATGGCTGTGTATGAACATAAAGGAAAACCACTCGGGAGAATCTTACGCGTGTCGGAATAGAGTCTTGAACGTAGCATGGGCTGCCACAAGCCGGCTCCATCTAGCCATTCTACGCAAAATGCCTGGCCTGGAAGATGGAATGTATACGTACATGTAGGATATATCAGATTCAAAAAAAGAACTGTACATAAAATAGGACAATGAAGAAGACAACAAGAAAAGTTTTGGCTATTAATATCCACCAACGAGGCCTTCAACCCCATTTTCATCTATAATACCTAGCAAGGACTTAGATTGTACGGCGATAGGATTAGTAATAAGCAACACTGTGAAGTGGAAAGTGCCAAGACTTTCAGGCGATGAAAACGTTTATACTATAATATGTGATAGAGTTGGGTATCTTTGAGTTGTAAGGAGAAGTAATGTACACTAATTTAGTCAAGAATCACTTATCTCTTCCCGATAGACCCTTCTCAGTTCAAACATGACCTCGACAGTGATCAAAGCTATAATGATCCACTCTAGCCTGTGGCCGTATTTCTCACTAATCATCTCTCGAAGAACAGACACGTTCTCGTGCGCGTAATCAATGCGCTTGTTGAGAATTTCGATACGCCGACGCACGGATAGTGCCGCCCCGATTTGGTTATAGTATTCCTCAAGTACCGACTCTGATTCCCAGAACATGTCCGGCAGCTCTTCCGTGATATCGGAATAGTGATTCAGCTGGGACCGTAGGTTCAGTAGCTGACCTGTCATCTTTAGGATAGATGACCGCTTGAGCTTGTTTTGTGATCCGGCCGCGAGGACGTTCAGCGTCGCTTTGGACTCTTGAAGGAGGTATTCGAGATCGGTCTCTAGCACGGCAAGCTTGGGACTCCTTGCAAGCCCGCTCGAAAAAGCAACCTTGGCTAGAGTCGTGTCCACTTTGTCCTTCTCCAACGCCTGCGGTCTTGTACCAAGTATGACTACCTCGCCCTTCATAAAACTTGTATCTCGGGTATCGTCAGGCGTGAACTCGAGCACCTCCATTTCGGCCCGTTCCAAATGGGGAAAGTTGGCTGCTCGGATCAAATGAGTCGATGCAAGCTTGACGAGAGTCTCGCGAGGGACCGACCACGTCACAATGGTTCCCGAGGGGAAGACGAATATGTCTCCCTTATTGACCCCTCTCGCATGTACAACAGCTTGGGTATCGAACTCTATGCCGTCGGGATCTAATTCGAAGCCGTGAAAGCGGAGGATCTCCTGGACTTGAATCATGTCGAAAGATTGTGCTACGCATATGGCGCGTATCGATCGACTATAGTCGGTCTCGTCATGGTCCGATATGCTGGGGGGAGCGGATTTCCTCGGGGTGCCTGATCTTTTGGAGGGTTTTGTCACCGCATTGAGTCGAAGACTGTTGGCCGCCGATGATCGCACAGCCTTTCGCTTTAAAGAGGTTGAAGGTCTAGGGTTTTGGAGGCTGTCCGCCTCTAGGGGCGAATCCCTAAGGTGGTCGGGGTCGTCGGGTCTCCCATCGTTGGCTAATAGTTGGTTCGAGGAGAAGAATGTGCGTTTCCGAGGGAGGGAAGCGAGCGAAGTCTGGTGGAAAGAACGTAGAGGCCGCGGGGAGGGAGCCTTGGTATATATACCTCGGCAAGCATGCGCTACTACCTTCTGTAAAGGAGATCGCATAGCTTTAACACTCTAGCCATTTGAACTGGTTAAGGCTATTCGAACAATGATCCAAAGCTGGGTTAATGGAAATAACACTGATAGCGTTGGATAAAAAAAATCCACGATGAGTTTGGTCAGTTTTACCAATGAGAAGGGACTTCAACTGAGAGTACCGCGCTACGTCGTGTGGCCCACACATGCATGATGTTAGCGCACTAAAGGCAGCCCAACTTTTCAACTCTCATTTTTCACTATCTGGCTCTGCACGCTAAGCCTTAAACAGAAAGGTACCTGGCTATCCCTTCTATTTTCCTATAGATACATGTATACATGTAGGTATAGGTGTCCAGCTAGGTTGAATGTACCTATTTAGAAGTCAACGTGCACCCTTAAAAAAAGCAGCAATGTCTAGCTGTTTTTAAGTACTCTCTACCTTTTTTTGTTTCTTTTAACTATATAACAAAAAGCTTAAATATAATTAAAATAAAAGGATTTATAAATATATTAAGTATAAAGAGGTATAAAGAACATGCAGCTATATTTTTCTTTTTTTATAATTTTTATTTTAGCTGAAAAAAGCTTTAAATACCTTTATTGTTTAAGGTACATAGTACATAGACTGTCCTGTTATAGTTTAGCGTGCAGAGCGCGATAGTAGAAAGTGAGAGTTGAAAAGTTGAGCTGCACTAAAGGTCTTACTTGAGTGGGCGTGTCCGTGGACCTACACCCTTGCACTTTCATACGCACTAAAGAATGACCGACTGATAAGAGAATCCTGAACCTTGGCTTCGATTTATCGATAAGTCATTCGGGGCTTTTATCTTGAAGATGTTGAAGAGGCCAACTCGGACGTCACGTTATGAGGTGTAATGAAAGTCATGACCCAAGGAAGCGATTTCGAATACGTATCTAGGGTGATAAACTGCTATGACACTTGAGACGGCGCAAAGCAGATGGCAGTCTAATCTCAAACAAAAAGTATCAATGTGGTGACCTCATCCAGCAAGTCGGAGAGCGCGTTGATCTCCTCGTTGCGGCCATTGGTCACGTTTCTCCCCATTTAGGTTTCATGTAACTGGCAACTCTTCTTGTTCTCTTTCATAGGTATCATACCTCGGAATTTAGCCTGATGAGGAAACCCTTGGTAGGGAAAGGGGGCGCGCTGTTGTCCGGGCAAGCCGTTCGCCGTCAGATACTCTCTCGAGCGACGGGTGCAAAACGAGCATTATTCCCCCACCTCCGAATTTCGCCGGGCCGTGTCCTTTCGAGCCTTTTAAATAACCACAACAACGAGCCCCTATCGCCATCGACTCAGTACGCGCTTTACCTTGCTGCTAAGGCTCGAAACGAGCGCCTTCCTATCCTAACATTACAGGCTTGCTTGCTGCAGCGAAAAGATTTGGCGATAGATAAGCGGATATCTGCCGCCTTGGCCACGAAAGATGAAACCTACTGGAAAGATGTCACGAATAGTCTAGCCACGAGGGGCTTCTCAAAAGAGGATGTCGACCATTGGGCATGGATATTATCTGGGGAGGATGGAGATGCTCGCATAGAGCGCCTTGTTTCGACCGACAAACCCAAACCAATCTTCCTTACGATGCTTCTACTCCGAAAAACCGAGACAATACGCAAGGCCGAGTCCCTCTCGGCCATTATGCGATATATATCTAACCACCATATGAATCTTCTTCCGCCTGCGGACAAACACAATGCCGACTCGCCCGAAACGTCCGAGGTCCTGCTCAGGTCCAAGACACTCGACCACAGGCTCATGCTTACAGTGACGCAATGCCTCCTGCTGATACCGCGTCTTATTTTCCATGTTCAGAAGACCTGGCCTCGGTCTATCGTCGCTGTTGGTCACCTCTTAGCACGTTACATCAAATCGATTCCCTACGACGGATTCGCACACTCCAAAGGCCACTATACCGATCAGTGTCGGGTCTATAATACCGTGCTTTCCCATTTGAGCTTGCCAGCGACAGTACAACCCCTCATAAATATGGAATTCAACTGGAGGGCCCAACGGGTTCTCTTGCACATGTCTGATAACCTCGACAAGCCGCTGGTGCTCAACAAGGCGAGCTATCGGGCGATCCGGCGTGTACTTATAGGAATGCAGAAAACGAGCCAAGAAAAACAGGTCGCGAGTCGGTATGCGAAGTCGTGGCCACCGTACCGATTAGACTTTGATGGCAGAGATACCAAGCGAACGACCGAAGACGACCGAAGCCGCAGCGTCAAGGCTGGCATACTCATGAAAGAGTCAGGCTACAGTGACAGTGAGTATGACCGGGCACTTGACGCTTTGGGCGGTCTAAACGCCAACTCTTCACCTACGATACAGACCCGTAGTGTTCCGCCCACGGAGTCGAAAGACGATCAGGAATATCTCAATACCTGCTCCCAATGGGCTATGAATGTCAGGACTACACGCAATGCCCAAGAGGCCTGGCGGGCTTTCAAGGGTTTCAGGACGAAGCCCGGGGTGGAACCCAACTTCCAAGTCTACACTGAGATGTTTCTCAAGCTCCTAGCGAGACCAGCCGACCCCAGTTCAGGGAGGGAGGTCTTGCCCGGGGACGCGAGAGAGGCACTGCCGGTACAAAATGCCAACTACAGCGAATACGAACTAGCACGGCTCAATCCACCCACACTTTCCGAGCTATACACTGAAATGATCGGCCGTGGTGTCAAGCCGACAGGGTATGGCCTGTGTAGTCTTGTCACCAACGCTCGTTCTCTTCAAGAAGGGCTGCAGTATCTCGAAGACAGTGGTCTCGATCCCGCGGTCGTCAGGTCTATCGGCCTATTTAAACTTCCGGCATTCGATACCGTGCGTAAGATACCACTTCGATACTTTGCCAGCTACATTGAGCTACTTTGTAGGTTGCAGCCTAAGCGCCGGCATGGCGAGCGGGTTTCTAATCCCGAGCTTCTCCACATACGCCACGCTATGACTCTTGCCGATTTGAGGTTAAGTGGGGGCACGCCGTTTCGATTGCCTTGGTATTCGATATTACGGGTACTCGCACGGCCAAACACGGCTGTACGGGAAGGGTCTGCGGTGGAAAATCATCTCGAAGCTCTATCACTGTTCATGAAAAACTTCAAGTCTGCTCAAAGGCTCGTGGGAATCGACGCCGAACTTTTTATACTGCTTTGCCGTGTCATCGAGAAGGCGGCGTCCTCAAGATTGAGGTCGAAGTCGCATCGAAACCATATAGACAGCACACCGCTACCTGAGGCGGCAGAGTTGCTCCGTACACTTACCCAGTCATTTTCTCGACTGACTAGACACGTTCCAACTCCTTATGCGGAATCCTTCCCCGCGCCGAATCCGCAGTTCATCTCTTCGTTTATCTATCAGCATCCGCTGGCACCACCTCATCTACACTCGTACATGCGGGCTCTTGCTTGCTTAGGAGCCAAAGACGACATGGTCCGACTGGTTATCTGGATGATGGACAACCATACGCACGTGGACCAAGAGGCCAGTCGGATGAGTAATCGCGGCCCAGCGATGATTGCAAAAACATTTTGTGCTTTTACCGGATTCGCAGCCCCCGCGCTCGATGAACATGTTCAACAAGAGCTGGATAGGCGGATGGAAAAGGTTCGAGCCACTGGCAGTTCTTGGAGATGGCCGACGCCCGAGGAAGTGGACAGGTATACCAGCGGGGATTCTCGTGGTATGTCTGATATACTCAGGGCTCGAATACTGGCTGGTCTAATCCAGGGCCACTTTGGAGATCAGAAGCAGGTAGAAGCTGCGGCTGAATAATTGTATATTAAGAAACATGCCATTGCGGAGGGGTTTCTCCGCTGCAGCTATATGTAATTACTAGATAGCATAATACCACATTTTTTTTTTGAAAAATATGCCCAACATTGTATATATTAAATATCGAAACTTGCTCCTTTATCTAGACTTGCCCAAACATTGCACTAACCCCTATTTCTCGTTTTCCCACTGTAGATATGCGCAACGACTCGTAGAGCTGCAAAGGCTGTACTCGTAGTCTACCTAGCCAGCCCACCTTACCTATAAGGGTAGAACTACTTGGAATTTCCCGCCTCTTGGCAAAGACAAGGGTTATTATGCACAGCTTCACCGACCGTACATTCTCATTGCAACCCACCGACCCGTGATATCGCCCTTGAATAGAATGATTGGATTCGACTACCTATACGCTATATCTACCTAGACACGGCAAATTCGGAAAACACATATATATATATATATTCTCGTCGAGCCGGGGAATGGATAACCGAAAAAGAAAATCAGCCGTCGGACGACCAAGGAAAGCATGCAACATATGCAAAGCCCAAAAGGTATGTAAAAAAAAAAAATTTACCAAGTTACTTACTTGCGTTGACCTATTCTAACTTGATCTATTCTACATTCATTCATTTACTTACTTATTTATATATTTATTTATTTGAGTAGATCCGATGCACGGAGGAAAGACCGAGCTGTAAGCGTTGTGTGAGGTTACAGCACCGATGTGTTTACGGCGAGCCGTCGTCGTCATCATCTTCCCCGGTGATAATCATACCAGAACCAGAAACACAAACACAAACAGAAACAGACCCGAGTACATTATTGTCGAATAACAATAATAATTCCTTGGTTCTGGAATTAGTCGACATCTATTTCGATCACATGTATAATTCCCATCTCCTCCTTCATAAGCGATCGTTTATTACGGATGTCGTTGAGAGGAGGGCTTGTGGTCATGTTTTGTTGAGTGTTTGTGCTTGGGGGGCAAAGTAAGTCTTTTTCGTTAACAAGACTCGGAAAAGGAAGAAAAAAAAAGTAGGTTCTAAATCCACTGCAGGTTCTATCAAGATTCGGATGGGAATCGTAGCCTTCTTCGAGATGCAGAGAGTTGGGCTGAGAGAGCGGGGAAATTGGTATTTCAGTATATCGAGGAATTGGCTCATGAGAATATCGTGACTTGTCTCAATTTGGCCATCTTCTGGCATAGTATCGGTTCCTGGAGAAGGGGGTATCTCTATAGAGGTAAGTAATTAACTACCTACCTACCTACCTACCTACGTATCCCTTCCAATCTAGGGAATAAATCTCACAGAAGAGAAGGAACCGCATTCCTACTCCCGGATATCTTGGGATTCGGTCCAAACAAAACAGCCAACTCTTTAGAGTCCGAGATCAGACGCCGGAGGTTCTGGGCATGTTATATCATGCATGCACATACGGGCGGGGGTAACACGCAATTCGAGGCGAAAGGGGATGTCTTGACTCTCCCTTTACCGTGGTCCGACGAGGATTTCGAAGCGGGGATTTCTAGACGTCCTCGTCACATATCGTTGAGTTCCGAGGAGATTGATGATCATGATAGTAGCTTGTTTGCGGTCTTTATAAAAGCTACGACATTCTGGTAAGTTAAGTAGGCGACTAGTTCTACCACTCTCCTTTTTCTTCTCTCATATATATATATATATACTGATACCTAGGCCCTAAAGGCAATCCGTCACAACTCTTCTCAAATCCTCAGACCCAAGTCCCCACGTTCGAATCCCCGCCATCCTAGCCCTCGAAGACCAAATAGAGAAATGGTGGGAATCACCATCCTCAGTGCCCCCACCCCTAAAACTAACCCCCTCGAATCTTTCCACTGTGCCCAAAAACCTCATACTACGACTCCTCCACCTCAACACATTATACCACCAACTCCTCTGTTCTCTCCACGCGTCTCTCGTCCCTTTATTCTGCGGCAGTCCTTCCGTCGGCGCAGGAGACACGGCACTTCAGATCTCGGCACAGGTTGCTTTCGACCACGCCACCCAGCTGTCCTCGCTCATATCGGCTTTCCTCTCACAACAGCAGGGAACAACAAGTCTTGTCCCCCTGTTCATGGGCTATGCGGCGTATTGCGGATGCGCGGTCCAGATCCCCTTCATGTGGTGTGCGAATCCGACGGTTAGGGAACGGGCTATTGCGAATGTCAGGACGAATACCAAGTTATTGCAGTTGATGAGTGTTGATTGGAAATTTACCTCGATTTTGGTAAGTATTTCTCTCTCTCTCTCCCCTCCTTCCCTCTCTCTATTACACAGACACAAAAAACATTAGGGAAAGGGGAAACTAATCCGGACAGAACGCATATGTACATTACCTATACACCGTGCACAGCAAGCGCGCCGTCATCCTCGACGACGAGCCGAGGGGTATTCCGCGAGATAAACTTTCCTGCTTGAATAGCCAAGTAGAGAATAATCGGACGTCCATCTACGAATACATCCTCATGTTACGAAATGATGAAGAAGAGGGACATGGAAGTCCTGATGATGAAGAAGAAGACATGCCGCCGGTAAATATAGCAGAAAGGGCCAGGGAAAAGATTCTACAAGGAGGTAAGAAATAATCTATTTATCGCATTACCTATGATTTTATCCCCGTTGGTTTACTCACCACCAGATGATGATGACATTTAGCACCGGGCAACAGCTATGAGAACGAGGACGGGAACGGCTCTTCAGAAGTCATGCAGCATCAAACCGGAACCATGTTTAATTTAATGAACCCTTTCGACACGGAGGCTTTCGCATATGATGATGACATGTTGGATTTTCAACCTTCGTTGGCAGGCCAGTTTGGTTTCACTTTCGACTTGTCGTCTTGGGGTGATAAACGATGAGCTACATAGTATTTCGAGGTCTCTAGGTGCCTCAAAAAATATACCTGGCCGACCCTCCGGGGATGAGTTCCTACCTACAGTACTACTACTACATGTAGGCATGTTAGAAGTATTCAAGTAGTATTGCATAATCGTTTGTTGGAGGATACGTGCAACGGACCAGTTACCGACCGGGATAAGACAGTTATGCGCTTAATCCTGGTTTTGTGTGGTGCAACATGAACCAACGTACTGTTGAACGTGGAACAGTTGGGCCATGACCCCCCACCCGAAATAAAACTGCGTTTTGACGACTTACTCGGCTATTTCGAAGGCGAAGACATCGAGGGAATGTACACTCTCAAAGTTTATTTCCCAGACTCATAGATATAGACGTACTTTTTCTGATCCGCGGCACCAGCCCCTCTTGCTTGAAATGCATCCATGTCGATTCTGGGTTGCCGTCCTGACCGGTTGCGCTGCCGCGTGTCGGGGCCCCCCAGCCAACTGTAAATCGCCCAACAAGCTCCTCAGAGTGCTGAGAAGCTCGCTGTCACATAACGCTGCCGTCTATTTGCCAGGATCAGACGGCTTTGATTCGGTAATAACACGATGGTCCGAGCTAAAGACTCCCGCAGCAGATATAGTTGTAGTCCCGGCTACAGAAGATGATGTTGCTTATACGGTGAGTCTGCTTCCTCGTTGACTGTTCGTGCTATGCGGTGCGCCATCACCTTGACAACTCGTTCGCTTGCGTTGAAATCCTATCATCTCACGACTATAATGTGGTTTAGGTATATCAAGCGCATGAGTGCGGGCTACCCATACTAGCTTTCAACGGGGTCCATGGAGCTAGCACTACGCTCGGTAGGATGGATCGAGGTATCGCCATTTCACTTAGTCAGTTATCGACGGTGACAGTAGCTCAGGACGGAAAGACGGTTATCATCAGAGGTGGTGCATCATCCAAAGCTGTTACCGACGCCTTATGGGCGGCAGGGAAACAAACCGGTACGTGAGGAATGAATGGAACCGAAGAGCTCCTGTAGTACTAACCGCATACCAGTAACTGGGACTTGTGAATGTGTGAGCTATCTGGGACCGGCTCTCGGAGGCGGTCACGGCTGGCTTCAGGGACACCACGGGCTTATTGCTGACCAAATCATCTCCATGGACGTCGTGTTGGCCAACGGCGTGCAACGGACAATCGACCCGTCTTCAGAGCTCTGGTGGGCGATGAAGGGAGCCGGTCACAACTTTGGCATCGTTACTTCCGTTACTGCCAAGGTCTACGATATCGAGGCCCGTGACTGGGCAACCGAGACCCTTGTTTTCAGCGGTAGTAAGGTCGAGGCTGTATACGAAGCAGCAAACCGGTATCTGGCGAATTTACCTCCCGATGTGATCAACTGGTCATATTGGTTGAACATGCCAGACGTGGACCCTGATAAGGTATGTTAATGAGGAGCCTTTATAAAGACTACAATTTCACTCCGTTCTTTTCTTACCGAGCTCATAGCCTATCATCTTGTTCTACATTATCCAAGAAGGCGTTAGCGCAGTCGACCCGGTCTACGTCGATCCATTCCGTGCCATCGGTCCCATCTCGGCGGAAGCCCAGAAGGGTACATACCGCGACCTAGCAGCATGGACTGGAATCGCCCTCGACTCACCGCCATGCCAAAAGGCAGGGTTTGCCAACCCGCGATTCCCGATCTACCTACCGGAGTACAACGTGGCAGCACAAAAAGAGGCATACGACGCCTTTGCAGCTACAGTTGGTGGCCCAGACTCACCTTATAGCAATTCAATTTTCATGTTCGAGGGCTACCCACAGCAAGGCGTGCGGGAGGTAGACAGTAAATCGACAGCCTTTGCCTTCCGAAACGACAGTTTGCTCGTCTCGCCCTTGCTAACGTATGCGCCGGTTGGCAAAGCGTTTGATGACCATACCGAACAAATCGGCAACCACCTTCGTGACATTCTCTTTCGGAGAAGCGGACACAAGGACCTTCACGCTTACGTTAACTACGCTTACGGGAACGAGAAGTCGGAGAATTGGTATGGGGCCGAAGAGTGGCGGAGGGGCCGTCTCCGGGGGTTGAAGGATAAATACGACCGCGAGGGCCGATTTAGCTTCTTTGGTCCTATTGAGTAAAAAGGCCTTTCAGATCAGTGATTTTCTCTTTCATGAGTCAGCGGTTGTGTAGATGTAATGAAAGTAAAACAACCATGGACGACGAAGAAGGAAGTAAGATGGCAAAATATTGAAAGTGTCTGTCAGGAACTTTGGATAGGTACTGTAGTTGGCAGAGTAAGTGCCGTTGTTACTTGCGCAGGGACCAAGTGCTCGGAGTCGCAACTGCCAGCCCATCACCGAGTTACAGGTGGTACAATGCGTCAGGAACGTCGTACCGGCATGGCAAGCACACCCCATAATCCCTCATCATGCTAGGTAGTAGCTACTAGTCGTACCTAGGGTAATAACTCAATGCAAAACTGACAACATTCCTTTTGGTCTCAATACTCTTCCCCAAGACCTCATCAGGTTTATCTCCGAAAGCCAAAACAGCTCTCTCTAGAGACACGACTCGAACCCCATCTCCACAAGCGCGTCGTCATGTCCAGTTATTGGCCAATTGCTCAAGCGTGGTATCCCAAGGGACCCACTTTCCATTTTCGTCACTATTGTTTCTTTCACATCCCGAGGACTCGGAGGATTTCAATATACCTACACGATGCAATACCTACGTGTAGCATTATCACCGTTGATGGACGGTGTGCCGCTAGGGGTTTACAAACGCTTCAGCCCTTTCTCAATACCGGTTACCTTCATGGCACACACATCTTCGCTCTCATTGATGGAGTCCTCACTCAGTAAGAGGTGAACGGGCACTCAAAAGTTTAAATGAGACTATGCATCTCGACGGACTTTCCTTTTACTCAACAACTCAAATCCAATCCTGTTATTGAAGATACCTACGTAAAGTCGGTGCCTTGTTACGACTTCTCATCACAAATTTTCTGGGCCTTCGACTGGATCATGGGATGAAGTCATTGTAATTTTGGTCACCAATATTTTCTGGCAAGTCCTTTCCAGCATGGAGACGCCATCTAGCACGTCGACCCCAATGTCTCTGGGGCCCGAGATTATGACTTTTACGAAACTTGGTGCTGGGATGGTTTTTAAAAATGAGTCGGCACCTCAACTGTGGCTTGACGAGGACGGCGTGGACCTTGACCAATTCACCGATACTTCTGATACAGAATACTCGTCAAACCCAGATGACTGTGGTCTTCAGGGTGTCAACACGCCGAGCCCCGGAAAACTATCCAGGAGAGTCACCGTCGACCTGCCGGTTTCCACCCTCGCAGAACCGAAATCTCTTTTCGAGGGGTTTGAACCTCCGGCCCCGGAAGAGCGTGAATGGCGTGCCGTCGCTACCCTTCTCGAGTCTGTTGGGTCTAAGGAGCCTGATGACTATTACGAGCTGGAACTCGACAACTTTTCGATATACGTCGATATGTACAATTTTAGCAATGAACTAAGGCCACTCCAACACCTTTCGCGGGTGCCCTGCATGTATTTTGACGGCATCCTACGACATGGTGATAAGCAGTTCTTCGTCCGCAGGGTCCCGTTCGAGAAGCTACCGGTTGGCAACTACGGGGAATCGAATCATACAGTTGGCGACCAAATCTGGATACTGTCGAAATTGAATGAGCTGAAGTGGGACAGAACGGTATACTACAAGTTACTATCGCCGGCCCCGGAGTATCGAAGATATCATACGCCTTTCATGTGGATAGCTGATTTGGCCAAACACGTCATCGACTATTGCGAGTATCGTCGGGACCAAGATCAGGGTCAGGACCGGATTCAAGACACACGCGTGCGTCTTGAAGATTTCAGGTCACTCTTCGGCTTATGGTGCCAATCTCAACATGGCACTGACGATACGTTCAAACGTTGGTACTCTGCCAATGGTGGAAATGATTTTCGAGGGGCAATCATTGCAAACGTGGATTACATATGGAGAGAAGCCCACGGCCTAGACCCGAATATAACCAAATGGCATCATCTGTGGGGGGAGATAAAGACGCTCGACTACTATCGCCCAAACCTGATAAGCTCACAAGAAGATACAAAATCGCCCGGTGGAAATACGGAGCCAAACACGGTCGTAACCCCCTATATTCACAATTTGTTCTCACACATGGTTTTTGGAAACCTCCTCGAGTCGACTGAGGCTTGTGCTACTGCCAATGTGAAGCAGGCACAATTCTTGCAAGAAAACCAATCGTTCTCCAAGAGTTTTCGTAGTCCAAAGCATAACGAGACAGACCATGCTGCCCTCGTGGCAAGTATCCAACCGGGTGATGTGATATCCACTGAACCAGACGGTGCACTCACCGATACCAAATGGAAGCGCGAACCATCGAACCACTACCAAGGAGACTATCTCTGGTTTGGCCTTGTCCAAAAGGTTCATAGAAGATCTGACAGACAAACCTCATTTGATGTCCTGTGGTTATATCAACCGGTCGACACTCCTTGTTCGGTGATGAAGTATCCGTGGGATAATGAATTATTTCTCTCCGACAATTGTACATGCCATCACCAAACGGCAAAAGTTAAAGGGGACCAGATACTTGCCGTGCACGAAGTCGAGTTTTTCGGCACCCCTTCAACCTCGGCCGAGTACTTTGTCCGCCAGACGTATGTTGCCAGCGATTGCCGCTGGGCTTCGCTACGGGAGGAACACTTGAAATGTGGCGACGAGACAGCCTTCTCTCAAAGCCCTACAAACGAAATCCGGTATCGTGTGGGCGATACTGTGTTGGCCCACACGCAGACGCAGTCGTCGAGGTTGGACACGTTTATCGTAGAGTCTTTATTTACAGAGAACAAGAAAGAATTAGTGCGATTGCGCCGACTGTTGCGAAGGAGGGAAGTTGACAAGGATGCTCGGTCCGCCCCTCCCAATGAACTCGTATATTCGCACCAACTAGTCGAGACGGCTTCTAAGAGAATCGATCGACGGTGTCTTGTCAGAAGTTTTTGTGTGGGTGAGGATATTCCTCCGCCTTATAACCGTAACGGAACTGGCGATGCCTTCTTTATTACACACGAAGAGTTCGAAATCGATGGTGTCATCCAATATCGTCCTCTGGAACCAACGCGTCTTGGGTCATTCCGTCAAGGATACGATGTCGGCCAAGACCACAAGACACAAAAGTTACGCGGACTGGATCTATTCTGTGGTGGCGGGAATTTTGGCAGAGGAATAGAGGAGAGCGGTGCGGTGGAGATGCATTGGACCAACGACATCTGGGAGGGTGCGATACATACATACATGGCCAATAGCCCCTCTGATAACACACCGACACCATTCCTAGGCTCGGTCGACGATCTCCTCCGCCTCGGGTTAAAAGGGGTCGATAAAGTGCCGGCCCCGGGAGATGTCCAGTTTATATCGGCCGGGTCTCCGTGCCCCGGTTTCTCTTCTTTGACCATAGACAAGACGTCGCCCCATCAGCGGAAGAATCAGTCACTCGTCGCCTCCTTTGCTTCTTTCGTCGATTTCTATCGCCCCTTGTACGGCTTGCTGGAAAATGTGCCCCGGATGGTGAATAGTAGTGGCTTTCGCGATTCTTGCGTTTTTTCCCAGCTCGTTTGCGCCCTTGTTGGGTTGGGCTATCAAGTACAGGTCATGTTCCTCGATGCATGGTCATTTGGATCATCGCAGAATCGAACTCGAGTATTTCTTGCCTTTACTGCCCCTGGACTGCGGACTCCAAAAGCTCCCACGCCGGTAAGTGGTGGTTGGTCTAACTTGGTCTCACTCATTATTTATATCTTCCACATCTTGACTTGGCTTTCCGTACTGCGGCAAGATTATCCCAAACTAATTCTACATCCCAGTCCCATTCCCATCCAGAAGACATCCCCCTCCAAAAGTTAGGCGTCATGTCCTGCGGCCGACCCTTTGACAGTCGCAAGCGAGTGCCCACTCCATTCACCTTCGTCCCCATACGCGACGCTGTTGGCGACCTCCCCAACATCCAAGACTCCAAAGCAGACTACTGCATCGGATATCCCGACCACCGCCTCAGCATAGGCTACACATGCAGGATCCGCAAACAACTCTTCCAGATCCCCACCCAACCCTACGGCTTAAACTTCAGCCAGGCATGGTACGGCGGGCTAATGACGTCCTCAGAAAGACTCTTATTCCCGGAAAAAACCCAACAGCGAACAATGAAACACTCCAAAGCATGGGGTAGGGTACACCCCAAAAAGCTCGTCGGCACTATCGCAACCCGCTGTTCACCAACCGACGGACGAACAGGCCGCATCAACCACTGGGCCCAGAACAGACCTCTAACAATCCTGGAAGTCCGTCGCGCCCAAGGCTTCCTGGATACCGATGTCCTTGTCGGCACTGCGGCGGACCAGTGGAAGATTATCGGGAACAGTGTCTGCAGACACGTTGCCCAGGTTCTCGGCTTAGCCATCAGGGAAGCTTGGTTGGGCAGTCTTTTCGATGAAAATGCCAAAATTGACGTGGATGTGGGAAATATACATGTGGAAAAGATGCATGTGGACGTGGAAGAGGTGCATGTGGATGTTGTTGGCTCGGATTTAGCTGCTGTGCTTCCTCTTGATCCTGACCCTGTTCCTGATACGTTTTGTGAAATTCAAGGGAAGAGATCATTATCACCGTCGTCTTTGTATATTGAGACTCTTGCTAAGAAGTGTCGGGTTGGAGAGGATTAATTAATTGGGGTTGGGATTAGGTTAGGGGGTTTGAATAGGTAGGTACCCAAGGTGTTGCTTTGGCGGAAGAATTTCTTGGACCTGGGGGGAAGTTGGGATCGATCTTGCTTTATATTTTTTTGACGGGGCTTTTACAGATTTTCTATTCTTGATCAGATATCAATAGGTTAGGTACGAGATATCAAGATAGATACCTCCTAGGTAGACAGACTCGCTCTATTATTCAAAGGGGCTATAGATATAGATATTAAGCAAAACGAAAATGGGTTGGAATGTGTCAGATCGTAACTAAAGTACGGGGTATCTGTTAATTACCTACCTATGGTTACGTAGATGATTAGATGTCAAGCAAGACTCATTCATCCATACTTTGTACTTATTTGTGAGGACTCAGGAGTGACGTTATTTTATTACTTCATAACCTGCTCCTAGATGTACTCCATCTCCTGATTTCTTTTCAATTTTTCATTTGTTCACACCATCCATCCCCTTACCCAATCTCTCATTAGGCAACCAATCAATCAATCAATCAATCAATCAACAACCCCCTCGGGCAAGAAAGCCACATAATCCAAAGGCGCCGTCTCCCTCCCATGAGGTACCGTCTCAATCCTCAAGATATCCCCCTTTTCGATCCTGACCCCTTTAAACGTGACCCTCGTAGCCGAATGGGCATCAATTCCCCTGGTAAGCGTATATCCCAACCTATGTTCCAAATCGCCCTTCCAACTTCCCAGACTTTCTCCGTTGATGAAAGCCTCGTAGTGGGCCTCGCCTTCGTATAAATCGTAATAAGCGACCGCGACATCGTATAGACCCGTCGGATAAGGGATTTTCGTCTCGACGTATGCGGCGGTCGAGTTATCGGTCGTTTGGACGACGTGGAAATTGGACGCGGCTTGGAAGGGGTTGACGGCTGTGATTTTGTAATTGTGGAGTTTGTCCATGTCTTCTGCCTCGATGCGCCAGGGATGGTTTAGGACTCGTGTTTCGGAATCTTGGATCCCGGTTACGTTGTGGTAGAATTGGGCGATGTTGTCGCGCCAGACGATGGCGTGGCCGGCTTGGTATTCGAGTCGGAATAACATCTCTTCGAATCGTTGTTTATCCATGTAAGGGGCGAGGGTCTGCCATCGGGAGGGGAAGGATGAGGCCGTTGCGGCACCGTGGTAATGGGCGTTATAGACGTGTTGGATCACGGTTTGGCCGGTTTTTAGGACGTGTGTCCAGGGGACGTGGTGGAACCAGAGGAGTAAGTCGTCGGGGGTGGAGTGTATGGCTTCGTATTGTGAGGCGACCGAGGCCGGGTACTGGCCAGAGTAACCGGTGCCGTTGGATACGGTGCGGTCCATGCCGATGCCGTTGGTGTCGACGCGGGTCCATTGGCCCCAGGGGTTGTTGTCCATTGATCTGGATCATGATTGTTAGCAACTTCGCGTCGCTGGGCGAGGTTGAAAAGGGGGGGTGTGTCACTTACTGCGGGTTGGGGCCGTAGTGGTTGTATGTAATGTCTGTCAGCGTCTGCATGCCGAGATTGCCCGTGTAGTTTTCATACGCAGGCCACGATTCCATCGACAGCTCCGTGATAGTATCGATGACGTTCTTATCCAGACCGAATGTAAGACGCGTCCAATCTTCCAAGATGGAAACCTCATCCGCAGTAGGATCCCAGGCCAACCGGCCATAAGCGTACAGATTCGACATGGCGAGATGCGTACCAAGCCACGTGGCGTTAAGTCCCACGTTCACGACAGCCGCATAACCAGACAACGACTTGTTAAACGTCTTGCCGGTGAGGATATCGCTTCCCACAAGAGCCCTCTCATCGTCAACACGTAAATCAAAATCCAATATCGTCTTCCACAAGGGCGGGAGATAGACAAGATGGCACTGCTGGCCCATATACTCCTGCGTAACCTGCAATTCCATAACCGAAGCCGTGTCTCTCAGATGGGCAAAGAGCGGCGAAACAGGCTCGCGCACCTGGAAATCGATAGGTCCGTATTTCACCTGCACGACGACATTATCGTCGAAATGACCGTCTAGATCGCGGAAGAAATCCACGGCAGCGTTTGCCCGGTCGTCTTTCCAGTTTTCTTCCCGCAGGTTCTTGCTGTCGTATACAAAAGCGCGGAACATGACGATACCGCCGTGCGGCTTGATGGCGCGGGCGAAGAGATTGGCTCCTTCGGCTAGGGTGCGGTTATATGTGAGCGGACCGGGCTGACCCTCGCTGTTGGCTTTGACGAGGTAGCCGGCCATGTCTGGTACGTGCTTGTATATCTTGTTTGTGATGTCGGTCCACCACGATATTACGGACTCGTCCAGCGGGTCAAAGGTCGATAGACCGCCAAAGGTCTGCGGCGAGGCGAAGTTGAGAGATATGCCCACCTGCACGCCCCATGGCCTCATGGCATCGGCGATACGACCCAGACCTTCCAGATTCGCATCGCTCAATAGGGTAGCATTGGCATTGACGTTATTCACTACGACGGCGTTGACGCGGATGGATGCTAGCAGTCGGGCGTATTCGGCCACGCGCGTCATGTTCCTCACGACACCGCCGTCTTTGAAGAATATCGATAGGCCGGCGTATCCGCGCTCAATCGTGCCATCCATGTTATCCCACTGATTAACCCAGCGGATCGGCGCGCTCGGACTCGACGCATATGCAACTGGCGTAAAGTTTCCCTGCGCAACCATGGACAGGTATTCAAAGGCGCCATATAACGCGCCGCCTTCATTCTGTCCCAGAATTTGGACATTCTTGCCCCGAGTGTCGAGCCAGAAGCCATCTTCGTCAAGCTCGGGGATGTCTTTCTCGCCATGGGCTTCGACGGTTCCTACTAGGATCGATCCATGTTTGTCCTTGCTTTTACAACCCTTTCCGTGAGTGATGACGGCATCCTTCCCTAGAACCCCCTTGAGCCCTTTTTGCAGTTCCAAGCCGGCAGTGTACACGGGACTCGATTCATCCTTGCTCAAGGCCGTGATACGCAACGGGACATCGGCGTGTTTAATCACGGGTTCCGGTAACCGCGCATATCTCAACCATGCCTGCGAGCCGTCTTCTGCAACAGCTAAGCCGAAGCTAAGGCTAAGAGAAGCCAGAAACCAAAGCCCACGCATGTTTCCCCCCTGCAACACTTTTTCGATGGGGATGGTGAGTTGAGATAATCTGGCCTTGAAATGGGGAAAGAGGTGTGAGGGAGACCGGTGTGTTTACTTATAACACATGATCCTTCCATTTCGCTTCACCTTTCTCCCCACAAACCCCATGGGGGGGCCCATGTCCTATGCGAATTCCCCAGATCGGCACAGCAGCGGATCATATACCCGCACATCCTTTCCAGGGGCTTGGAACTCAGTCCAGATGCAGGGGTTTATCATTTAGCCTAATAGCCTCATAATGGGTCTATTAACCTTGTAGGTATAAGATGCCATGGCAGATACGGATTACGGAGCAAGGCATGGCTAGGTTAGTTCGGTATAATGAGGTGCGAGAAAGCTTGGTGATATTTCCGACGTCTTTTCCCCGCATACCTTTTTTCTCTTGCTGGCTTTCGGGGTAGCAAGTGTATGGGTTTGCGGAAAATTGGAGAAGGCAACGATCTTGCATACGAGTAACCTACTCGTAGATGGTTGAAGTTTTTGATACGTGGAATTTGTTAGACCTGTGGAACACCGATACATCGTGCATGGAATCAGGTTAGCCTGCTTTCCCTAATCCCGTGCCGTTGGAACTGGGAAGCAGGCGATATAAGGTCCAGAGCCTGGAAACATTGGACTACCATTGACCACAAAGATATAAGGGAATGGAAAATCTCCTTACTTCTAGATACCTACTTTACCTTAGGTACGATGCATATACACGTACAGTTACGTGTACGAGCATACAGTTGCTACTTCCTACCGCGACATGATATGACACGTACAGTATATATTACATTGTACTGTGTACAACTCCTACTCCACCCCAGGTCTGTGAAATCCGGGGAAGTCTCTCTCTTCTCCGCATTTGCCAGTTTGGCAGTTTGCTACATGTATGACAAAGTTGAGGACGCGTACATTATCAGACATGTTCCCGCGCGTTCCAAAGCTATCATATTCCCATTACATTTTTTTCAGCGTCAAGTACACGTTGAGGTGTATTTCCTGACAATATCTGGCTGGACCCCTCACAAGCTAACAAATGCAAATTGTGTAGGTAAACCAACTTTTAACCACCCCATCCAGAACATTCCCCCTTAGCTACGAGTATGACCAGGTAACGAGATAGGCGTAGTCGGAACATGAAGCGTAGAAAGCGACCAAGTCCTCCCACCATCCGGAGAAGACATCTTCCCACCAGTCGCGCCGTGGCTCCAATTCCACCCCCGGTCGAAAGCCGGGTTCGCTTTATTCAGCGTGATGGAGATATCTTCCCATGCTATCGATGTTCGGCGTTAGCCTTTTTAACATGGGAGAGAGAAAAGGGGGCTGGCTTCTCACTATGAGCTGGGGCAGGTGGACATATACCGCCTGCACACTCCATGGAAATGTAAAAGACATTGCCTTTCTGTCCTTTACCTGTTTTGAACGTCAGTTCGATCTTTTTCGAAAAAAAAAACCCCAGAAAAGGGTGGATGCTTTTCTCACTAGTAGAAATATTAGAGGTCAAAAAGCCGTTTACGAAAATCGTTTGATCCCACATTGTCGTTACCGGATTAAACACATCTGCCCATCTTTTTTATTAGCTGCTAGCTCGATACACCGATATACCTTATATATATGTACGACTAAAGGGTAGAAGGTAGGTTATCCTACACTCGGTCCTGACTTTCATCCCTGCAGGCGCAACAATCGGCTCCCCAGAGGTGATATTCGGCGTTAGTGCGTAGGGGATATTGCACCAGTTACCTCCGAGACCGGTACAATAACCCAAGCCGTCGGGCGAATTCTCAGATACGCCTTGGATAAAGTCCTTGTCTAGCAGGATCCCGCTCCAGAGGGCTAGAGCACCCGTTATGACTTCGGGGGCAACGGGGAGGGTGAGAGTGGCTGAGGCTTTGATGATGGTGGCGTTGTGGGTGGTGTATAGGCTGATGACCTCCTCGAGGTCGTTGTCGGCGCAGCTCAGATATGCGAGTGCGAGGATGATTCCGAGGATGCGCATCATTGTCGCTAATGTGATGAAAGCCTAGAAGCTATGTTTGACGGATGTGTGTGGAGGTAAGTTTCGGAAAACTGATGTATCTTGATGGATGGGTTCCCGGACTGATACTCGGGAAACCGGTGTTGAGCCGCTTTATATCGTATTGTCGCCCACATTTTGAATTCAAGGGGGGAAAAAGGATATTACGGCCATACTGGTATAGAAGACGTACTGGCAACTAAAGCCGATATAGGTAATGAAGACTATCTGTGTCGCCATCCCAGGTAACAGCTTCACCTTGTCCCACAAGGACTAAAACCGAACCCTCATTAAGAAAACATTCCGGTATATGGTCCTACCATCTACTGTAGAATCTATATTCTCAACTCCATCTACGGCCGTATAAATAGCTGTTGTCATGTGAATGAGCAGGACCCTCGTACGATGGGAAAAGTGATTGATTCAGTCCGTGACGAGAAACATAAGAAAAGCCAGTTCCCCTTTGTCATCCGTTTCATCTTTGCCTGTCCCAGCCCTACAATGGAAGTAAAATAATTACTTGTGCCTAATTTGTTTAGCCACATGCCACCGTCACCCCTCCAGATCCTGTGACAGAACGAAGGGAGGGGACCAGTACGGGGTTTGCGGAAGCGGTACAATAGTTGGACGCGGTTGATCCGATAAGGCGTCGACGTCCGAGGATGACGGCCGGTTCGCCGCCCCCCGCCCTTGTGTGTAAAGTCCCCAAGGCCTTGGTATGAGTAATTGTACACCACGTGGTAACGTTTAGAGATTGTTTTGACAGGATGGCCGATGCTGTAATGTGCTATGGGGTAATCCCGACTTGCTATATCTCACGATCAATCTCGGTTACGTCCGGAGCGGTTTTCAGTCTCAAACTGAAATCCCAGTGAGTACAACCATCGCGTATTACTGCCTTGCATACCGCTTCTAGACAAGACGACGATCGACCCACGTGTTATTCGTTATCGGTCGGGGGTACGGTATACTAGATAGGTAGTTTTTGGCAAATGGAGCTCCGCGGCGTAGACCTACACTACAGTAAAGACTTTGCCAATCTGTAAAGACTTGAGCTGTTCGGCCGTGTTTTCCAGTATGGACTGCCAAATGACAGCACGGGATCTCCGTTCTCCTTGTAGGTAACGCCGGCTGACATCGGCTACAAGCAGTGAGTAAGGTAATGATGGAATTAGTAGGAAATCCATCCACCACTTTCATGTCGTGGTTGGCAAGTGCGGATGCGAACCCCAATCTTCTAGGGATCTTGTCCTATATTCGCCTATTTGGGGGCCTACGGATGTTAGTACAATTAAGGATATCCTTGCTTCTTATCATTATTCCTTAACATTAGGTAGGCTGTGACCCGGCTAAAACCATCACTGGCCATTCGAAGCTATTAAGCAGGTCCAACTCACATCAAAGCGAAGATGTCAAGGGAAACCTTTCCACGCCACAGCCCATACTATCGGCGTTAACAGGAAGTGGCTGACCGATTAGCACCGCCACATTACCTAGATGTACGATAGCTACCGACACAGCGGGGAAACCTCATCCATGCATGCTTACCAAAAACACCATCCAGCAACTTCCTTCATATTCCGTATTACACGACCATCTCTCCAGAAACAAATGAAACATCGCTGTAGTAGTGTAGTGGTTATCATTCTAGCTTCCCAAGCTTGAGACCGGCGTTCGATTCGCCGCTACAGCAGATAAAGCAAAACATCCACGAGGATAACAATGTTTCTTTTTGGGACTTCTTATGGATGTTGGTAATCGTGTTTAGTATTTTTATGCGTATTACCTTACCTATCGCGGATTTCCCCGATTTCTAAATACTACTTGGCAAGGAGGTAAGTAAGTAAGAGGTAGGTACTATGTCGCCGTTTGTATTGGATTAGGTTGTTGACACGGCCGTTAGAGGGATGGGCCCAAGCGGCCGGGACCGGTATCGCAACACTGTCTACCTCGGTGAGTAAGTACCTAGGTAAAGTAGGTGCTTTAGGTATCAGGAGGCAGTTTCAAATTATAGGGTGCTTCACAAATTCAGGGAATAAGGCAACCTATTTTGTTTTGCGGTGAGACAGTAATATGAGCCAGAAGTATGACCAAGTAAATGAAGTCAACCCCGTTTGACTTTGTTGATATTGGTCATAAAATAACGAATTCATCAACGAGATGATCTCCGCATTTCCCACTCCAACCACCGCATCTCACACAAACCTCAACACACCCTTAAACCACTTATCAACCTCTTCCCACCCATCCTTCTCCAGCCCCGTAACCAAACCAACATACCCATCCGGCCTGACAACAACCAAAGCCCCAACCTCTGGATCGACACCGTATCCCTCATAAGCCCTACCATGTCCAGCCGTATAGCTCTCCCCGTCAACAAGCACTTTATCATAATCCCATCCGAGCCTCTCATCAAACGGATGATAAACCCGGTGTAAATCCCTCACGATCTGAACTTTTGCCCGGGGGGAAGTATGCACGAGTAGAATATCGACAATAGATGTATTCTCGAGCAATTTCGTCTTTTCTAGCCAATCACCGAGATTATTGACGAGGTCCAGTCGTGTGGAAAGCGTGATATCACCCGCGAACACGACGATGCGGAAGCGTCCGTCGGATGGCATTTTATGGTGCATTTGCCAAGGGGAGGCGTCGCTTTGGGCGAGGACTTGGAAGGAGGGGAATCGTGTGCCTGGTTTGCAGTTTTTAGCTGGCAATGGTGATGACGATGATGGTGGTGGTGGGGTTGATGTGAGGGCGCTGGCGTTATAGGTTACGCCTATTCCGCTTGTGAACTGTTTTTGAACCCAAGTAAGTAAGTAAGTAAAAATTATTCGTAAACAAAAAGAAGAAGGAAGGAAGGAAGGAAGGAAGGAAGGAGAGAAACGTTACCATGTGACTTATATCAAAAGCCTCCTTCAATTCCTCCATCGAAACCCCCGTCTCGTCTATGACATCTTTGGCGGGGCGGCCGGAAAACAGGCTGGAGAACTTTTGATCAAACGCGATGAGTTCCTTGGCGATCTTTTTGCGTTCGAATTCGTAGGTTGAGAGAATTTCTCGCTGGACTGCCTTTTTGCAGACTAGCCCGAGCTTCCAGCCGAGATTATATGTATCTTGCATCGAGACGTTCATGCCTTGGCCGGCTTTGGGGGAATGGGTGTGGACGGCGTCTATTTTTTTTTCATTTTTTTTTTTCATTGTTAGTGGGAAGGTTACAGTTTCTTTAGTTAGGGAGCTGAAGAAATCAAAAGAAAAAAAAAGGGGGGGGGTTCAGGGGGGGAATGGATAAGGTATTTAAAACATACGAAAGTCCGTAATATGCACGATATCCAGAACTCCCCA
>MU401496.1:155557-166222 GCA_022579005.1 Poronia punctata | reverse complement strand
ACTTCTCTCCTCTCCTCTCCCCACTCCCCCCCCCCCCCCCCCCCCCCCCCGCCCCCCCGCCCCCCCCCCCCCCCCCCCCCCCCCCAAAACAAACCGCCGGCGAGGAATACTCTGTCGTGTTTACTGAATCTTTCCCCGGATCTTTGGCCGATTTGATATGCTGTCCACCTAGGTTTTTAAGTTTGAATCTAGTTAATATGGGTTCCGCGGGAAAAAAAAAAGAAGAAAAAAACCTGGATTGGGGATGTTAGGTACCAGTCGCAGTAATAGTAATCCAATTTATAAGGACTGATAATCTTCTTCGCAGCCTTGAAAATCATCTCCTGCGTAATCTTGGACCTATCGACCCTACCCGCCGACGAGGATGACGAGGATGACACTTCCGTGAGCTGGATATATAGCCTCACCAGCTTATTTTCCCGAGGAATGATCATGAGACTTCCGGATGAGGCACTATGGATAATGCATCGGGTCCTAATATCCGCTGTTTTTTTTTGTTTTTTTTTTCCATGAGCATATTTACCCGCGCAAAAAGAAAAAGGGGGGGGGGTTCAGGGGGGGAATGGATAAGGTATTTAAAACATACGAAAGTCCGTAATAGGCACGATATCCAGTACTCCCCAGATATGATCCGTCATCTCGCCCCTCATCTCAAACCCTTCTCCGAGGGATTTCCTCGTCCATGAATGCGCCCCGTCACATCCCACCACGTATTTAGCTCTCACCACTTCCTCCCCTCCCTCCCCCTGCCCCTTTCCCTCTCCCCGAACAACAACAACATCCTCCTCGTCTCCGACAAGATTACTCCTGAAAAGACCATCGCGGAGATTACTCAACCTCTGCGCAGGCGTGGCCTCTTCCTCGGATAAACGACGCAACGTGACGGTTACCGGATAAGCGTCCTCATCATCGATCTTCGTCTCATCTATGAACAATGAAGTAGGCATCGTCTTGCGCTCTACTTTGAGATCCCGGATGGCGTCTGTGAAAAAGGTCTCGACTCGGCCTTGATGCAGGACTGCTTCGGTGAATCGCGATAGGCCCGGGGCGTTGTTGGGTGCGCGGTTGGAGCATCTGATGACGCCTTTTTCGTCGGGGTTCCAGAAACATACCTCTATGGTGAATAAGTGATATTAGTAGTGGGGATGGGATGTGATGGGATGGGATGGGTGAGGTAGGAACAGGAAGGTATTGTATTCGTACCATACATCTTGTTTGCTTCTTTCCATATCCGCTCGCCTATACCGAAACTATCGAGGATCTCGAGAGTGCGTGCTTGGAAGCTGTTTTTGTGTTGCGAGGTTTTTATTTTAGTGAAAGAAAGTAAGTATGCAAGCTTGAATCGACTGACTAACCCATCTGCTTGGCCTGAAAACACCTTGTCGGTGCGCTTATCCACGATTCTCGTCTTGACTCCAAGTCTGGAGAGCCACTGTGAGGTTTATGTTAGTTTCGTTGCTTCGGTAGAGCCATCATTAGGTTAGGATTTATTAAATTTGTGAAGTGAGGAATCTACAACTTGGGTATCTTGCCCTTTACAATAATGAGATACGAGTACAAGTGAAAAAATCGAAAGGCTTACAAGTGCAAGCATCAACCCGGCCGGGCCGGCGCCGACGATTAAAACGTCAACATTCGATTGGGACGGAGAATCCATCATAACTTATTTAGTGCGAGGGGCAAAGCCGGCATCGACGGGAAGCTCGGAGATATAAAAAGTGGGAGAGATATAAAGTCTGGGCATAGACGGGACTACCCGACCGACCATAGTTGATAGCGGCGTGACATGTTTATACACATGGATCTATCAATCACGTCTTCTCATTCATTCTGCATACGAGTATTATTAAATGGTTGGGAATCAGAGGGGCATGCAGTCGCCGAGAACGTGTCTCTGCTTAATAATAACATGAGGTCACACCCGAGGTGAAGTGACCTTTTTACTAAGTATTTGATGCGTCACCATACCACCGTGTTTATCTCGTGGTGTGATGTACTTCCTCCAGTCATATGTATCTGGCGAGAGCCGTTTCAGAATCGGAGTTGATGAGCAACCCATGACAAAGCGGGTACATGTGGGGACGTAGACAAACCCTGGCCATGCGGACCAGGTTATTGAGAGACCTGGTGTCCACCTTCTGATAGCTTTATTTACTCGGTTGTTGGTTCACCCTTGATTTCAGCTTCAAGGGCGGCACATAACGTTATTCGTAGGTGCGGGGGAATATGCGGAGGATGCAAAAGTAGGTAGATACAGGGTATGTCAAGACTGTCAAGGGGACGGTTCCTCACCAGGGTCTTCATTCGGCCAGGCCTAGTCTAATCCCAATAGGCAAAGGATACCATGGCCGAAGTGTGGACCGATTATCGGCTGGTGTGACCGATTACAGCCGTTTATACCCTTCCGCTTCCACCCTTAGTCCCCGGGATTGCCTCCCCGTCCAAGATCCCTTCTTACTCTCCACACTTTAGAACCGACGCCGCGTTTTTGGTTAGCCGAGAGGGCTTCGATCCAGGGTACGGACCCGACGCTACTGTACGAAGTATCGTCCACATCCATTTCCGAGCTCTCCGGCCCCGCCAAAATGGTTCCTCCCTGGTTGTTGGAATCGAGACCTTCATTCACATCACCGTCGTCGCCCTTGGACTGGAAATAGAAGTCCTCGGTATATGCCCAGCTGGGTGGATCGAATTTGCCGCTAACAAGAACGATGTGTCCGCCCCTAGCCTTGACATCCTCGACTTGGCTTGTCGATACGTGACCGAGGAGATGAAGGTCGCCCTTTTCAGTATCGATGCCACGGACTAAAACCAGCCCTAAGCTTCGAGAATAACGCGGGTCGAGAGTTAATCCGTGTGATGTATCGATAAATGGTATGCCTTCCGGCGTCAGGGTCGTGATTGCGTCCTGAACTAGAGATAGCGAGGACGACTTGGTTTGGTCCCCATCGTCGGCGTCTACTTCCATCGGTGATCCGGTGGCCATGTCCTCGTTTCTAACCGGCATTTGGCTTCCAATGCCGCGAAAAGCCCCGGCACTTTCGACCTCTACAGCAGTAAGAAGAGAACCATTGATCGCGTCGGCTACAAAGTCCGGCTGGGTCTGGAAATCATAGCACAAAACCCCAAATATCCCACGGTTATCGCCCCTGAAACGAACCTGCCATGGAACCATAGTAGTAAGCGGCCTCTGGAACCAGCCGAGACCTTCCCTTTCCTGCGATGGCGGGACTGCGTGGAAGTGGGCCATTGTGTGCATGGAACGAAGATTGATAGCAGTTCGAGAGCTGCCTTGACCGGGCTGTGACAATAAAGTCGTGAAGCGGGCTGTGTTGCAAGCGCCTTCGAGGCCCGCCACAGCTTCGGCCGGGCCATTCTGCGACATGTAATACACATCGGAAGGCCGCAGCTCCCTAACGAGGGACAAGAGCAAGTCTAGACCTGTTCCCTGAATCCAGCCTGGTGTGTTTATTATGAGCGGATACGACCCCAGAGTATTGCGATAATGGGTCACGAGGTCAACGGCCATCTCAATGTAAAGAGACGGGTCTGATGCTGGCGAAAGCGAAGCCAGGGCATGAGACCGAACCGTGCGGATACCGGGAATATCCACAGGTCGACAGAACGAGGGAGACAACACTGGTTTAGTTATCAAAACAAGTGCGACATGACCTGGCATGCAATACTCGGGCTGTCCTGGGTCGAGGTCAAGAACAGCCACCCCGACCTGGCTTTTCCTTTCGGTGCTAGGCGGCGCCCTTGTTAATAAACGGTTCAGCAGGAGTTTTCCAAACGTAGATTTCCCAGACGATTTAGGGCCCGTGATCATGACAGAGGAAGGCCTGGAGTCCTTGGAAGGAACAAATTCCCATAGTTCACGATTCCAGTCCCAAGGTGGCTTGAGATCTTGGAGAATAGCCTTCTTGGGTCCGTCCTCGGACGTATAAAGCTTTCGGAAATCAGTAATCTTGCACGATGAGCCGGGACCATGGAGACTTACAATTCCAAATGTGTCACCAGATGAAGATGATTGGTCTCGAGCCGTTGGACTCGGACTCTCCCACCATAACTTTCGAAATAAAGGGGAAAGTTTTCCCAAAGACTTCAACTCCTTGGCGCTAGGATATGGGAGGAGGTCTAGTTTAGCGTCATCTGCACATCGAATAGCCGGGAGGGCATGAGATTGTGGCGCGTGGACCCAGTAGATATGACTCGAGGCCTTGAAACTTGCACCATATATGGTCACTTCGCCGGAATGCACACGGAAGCCGTAGGTCCCGAGTATCACTAATCGCTGCAAGGCAGTATGTTAACGCCGATACTCTTTCCTGCATCTGAACAATTCGGCTCACCTCTCCATCCTCGAGTTTCAGTCGTAAAACACCATTGTTGCTCCTGTGGAAATTACGTTTTGCCGGCCAGAAGTAGGAGTATTCTACTGGCTGGGTTGGAGTACGGGCTGGAGGCCTATCATCATCATCATCCTGTACATCCTCTATTGAGAAGGGGGATGAATCCCTTGATCCACCAGCGGCCCGAGTTACAGGTGGCTCGGGCAATCCGGGATTAGAAGAGATATCGTTCCGCTCCTTGGTGACGCTCTCGTTTGTCGTCTTCTTTCTTTTCGACCTCTTCCCCGGGCCGGATTTCACATTGCTGCCATCAGTTGAGCCTGCTTCGGGAAGGGGACTCTCTGATGCGGGCGTCTCATTATTTGGAGGGGCAAGTTGAGACTTCTGCCCCAAGAGCTTCTGCCGAAGGGCAAATGCACTCATAGCTGCCTACAATATTAGCAAGTGGGCAAATCACCATAAGTGGACGCTGATAGACCTACGTTGTGGCGATTCTTCTGTCTTGGGCAGCTTTCTCTTTTTACTAGTGGACATAATTTTGGCCTAAATTTATTATCGGAAAGCTTGCTTTCTCATAACTTCAATTTTAAGACCTAAAAGCTTGCTTGGTCTTGGGATTGAGGTTGTGAGAAAGCAAGCTTGATTCTAATTTCTATATATAAGTGGGTACAGGGGGGAGGTTGATGAAATTTTTAAACTTTTAGCGTCGTTTTTATCCGGTCTTCTGATTGGTCAAAACGAACGGCGCAGACCTCTTATTGGTTAGATAGGGGGGTAATAATAACGATAAACACTGTCCTCTTTACACTGGCCGAAGGTAGCTGTAGGTAGCTGTAGGTAGCCCTAGCGCCGCAGGCAGAGAAAGCCCGCGGCAGGCGAAGGGGGGTCCAGGGGGTCTCCCCTGGGATAAACCTACCCTAGCCATAGCCATGACCTTCCAATTCACCTGCCATAGCCATGACCTTCTAATTTACTTGCCATAGCTAGGGCTTTAGAATTTAACTGACTTGACCTGAACTAGCTATAGCAATGACCTTCGAATTCGACCTGCTATAGCTATGGCTTCAAAATCCAACTGACCTGACCTGACCTAGCTATAGCAATGACCTTCGAATTTAACCTAGCTAGATCCATGACCTTCAAATTCGACCTGCCATAGCCAGGGCTTCAAAATTCGACCTGACCTGACCAAGCCAGGTCTATAACCTTCGAATTCAACCTGCCATAGCTAGGGCTTCTGAATTCGACCTGACCTGACCTAACCTGACCTGACCTGACCAAGCCAGATCCATAACCTTCAAATTCGACCTGACCTGACCTAGCCAGATCTATGACCTTCAAATTCGACCTGCTATAGCCAGGGCTTCAGAATTTAACCTGACCTGACCTAGCCATAGCCATGACCTTCGAATTCAACCTGCGAGAGCCAGGACTTCTGAATTCGACCTGACCTGACCTAGCCAGATCCATGACCTTCGAATTCAACCTGCCATAGCCAGGGCTTCTGAATTCGACCTGACCTGACCTAGCCAGATCCATGACCTTCGAATTCAACCTGCCATAGCCAGGGCTTCTGAATTCGACCTGACCTGACCTAGCCAGATCCATGACCTTCGAATTCGACCTGCCATTATAGCCAGGGCTTCAGAATTCGACCTGATTTGACCTAGCCAGATCCATGACCTTCGAATTCGACCTGCCATAGCCAGGGCTTCAGGATTCGACCTGATTTGACCTAGCCAGATCTATAACCTTCGAATTCAACCTGCCATAGCTAGGGCTTCTGAATTCGACCTGCAACAGCCATGGCTTTGGAATTCACCTAACCTGGCCAGATCCCTGACCTTCGAATTCATTATACCTAGCCTAAACAGGCTACTTTTACAATAACACTAACCTAATAGGTAACTAATATAGCTAAAATAGGCTAGAAACTTACTATTTAAATCAAAGTGCTTGCACTTTGATTTACAACGTACTTAAAATTGAAAGCGGCTACCCTTTAACGCAGTATTAAAGGTAAAGTAGCAAGCTTTCCATTTTAGGGATAGCTTGCCTAGCACTACACGGGCATTTTTTTGTCAGACGGGTATCGCTGCTCATCCCGGGATAGGTATCAAGGTGACCCTCGTGTAAATATACTTCCGAGTATCATAAAAACTGCATTATTTCGTCGGATTGTACCTTTTTACTCTGATTGTTGTACCGACGGGCATCTTGCTGCCTGTACGATATGAGCAGCGATACGAGGAGAAGGCCGAGTGTGCCGGCATAATGTTTCTCCGGCGCATATCCCACCAGGTCTTTGGTACAGACATCCCCATTTTACAGTACCTACTAAAGCGGCTCTTGATAGAACGCTAGAGATACCCAACTACCTACCTACCGTCTACGTGTAGTGCCCGCTGAAAAGTTTACCAGCAACGCGCAATGTTCGTGGTACAAAAGCGGTTGTGGTCCGTGGACGCGCATAGTTAACCTTTAACGAACGCATCTGATGCAGCTCCAAAAATTTCTTGTGACCCAATCTGCACCCACTCTGCGATTTCGCATCTCCCCCAACACCACATTTATTACCCCGGTCGTTACTGCGCAATCGGTTTATTTTCTAACGATTATCCGTATCGTCTTGTATCCCATTAAAACTAGCGTCGTCGTTTGACGCAATCCGCCAAAATGAGGAGCTCAAAGGCTACCATTGGCTCCTTGGACGGCTTGTACAGTAAAGTGCGCCAAGAGAAAAAGACCGGCGCAGCAAAGTCTTCCCTCGCGCAGAAGACATCGAAGAGTGTGGTAAAGGCCGAGCATTCGAGCAGCGATAGTGACTCCTCCAGTAGCGACAGCAGCAGCAGCGATGACGAGGATGTTGAGGCCGCCCGTGCCAAGTATCTCGAGAAAAAGGCGGGCAAAACCAGCAGCACGAAGCCAGTGGCCGCAACGCCCTCCAAACCCATCCCCAACGGAACCCCGACATCTGCGCAAAAGCCCAAAGACGAATCTGATTCCACATCTTCCGACTCGGATTCGGATTCGGATTCGGACTCGTCCGACTCAAAAACTTCGACCGACAAGAAACTCACCCTAAAGTTACTCGCAAGCCACACAAAAGCTAGCGCTGTCAAGGCCGAGAGCGACACTAGTAGTGAGGGTACTAGCTCTAGTGGTAGCGAGAGCGAGGATGAAAGCGAGGATGAGAAGCCTAGCGTTCCCGCGAAAGACAAGCTCGTCAATGGCAAGGCCTCATCAGACGATGAGAGTGACACCTCCAGCGACGAGGATATGCCTAGTACAGGCGCACAGGCAGTTGCAAACGGTTCACAGGGCAAAGCGACGGCCAACGGTGTAGTTGCGATCGTTGAGGAAAGCGATAGTGGTAGCGAAAGCGATGACGAGGGAGATGGCGGTCATGTGGCCATCGCCAAGACGAATGGGAGCACCACGGACTCTATGTATGCACTTTGGTTTTTCACCATATCACGACCTTTACTTACCATTCTTCTCCTAGGTCTCGTGCACCCTGGATTAATGGTTCCGATTTTACCCTCCGCAAGGCTTCTTCGAGCAATCCGGCCAAGGAAGTATCGGAGTTTCTTAGCAGTGCCAACTTAAAAGGCAAGCAGGTCTGGTACTTTACCGCGCCGGCGTCTTTGCCTATTACGGTGTTGAAAGATATGGAAATCGACTTGGCCAAGGCAACCGAGGGCGGTGCCGTGGTGAAACATGACGGTGACGATTATAGCATGGATCTTGAATCGCACGCCACGACGACTCAGATTCAGTTGCTTATACCTTCTTCTAGTGGGGAAAAGTACACAGCTCGTAAGCGCGCCAATCCACTATGCTTGCTACGAATTCATTCATTCGTTCTAACTCTATACAGTGAATCGCGGCATCGACTCTACCGTTCACGTGAGACGCATGGCCAAGTTTGGACCCGGCGGCGACGTCCATGCTACTGCTACTGACGAGTATGTTCCGATACCGAGACCCATTCGAGAGCAGCCCCAAGGTTTGCGACCACGATACACACCCATCGGGGTCCCTACCCCTATACCTGTTCCTACGACAGTTACGAAGAAGGTCTCCAAAGTAGCCAAGACAGATGGTGATTCTGATGTTGACATGGCGACACCACCTCCACCACCACCTGTCTCCTCCAGCAAGGCCAAATCAGCCAAGTCGAGCACTACGAAGAAAGACCGCAAGCGGAAACAGCCTGTTGATGAAGAGGCGGCAACCCCTTCGGTCGCTAAAACGTCTACTCCGGCTGAGAAACCAGCCAAGCGTATAAAGGCCGAAAAGGGCATCGTAAAGAAGGAGACCCCTGTGCTGCCACCTAGTCTGTCCACTATCCCTAGTGCCACGCCACCGACACAGTCGCAGGCGCAGACTCCTCAGACAGGCAAAGCAAAGAAGAGCAGAGTTAAAAAGGAGAACACGCCAAAGCCACTGGCGACCCCGTCTAGCACTCCTTCTATACCGGTGAAGCGGACCCCCATTCCTCTTCCAACAATTCCTAGCATGAAACGTTGAAGTAGAGGGACGGGCCGGTCTGTTTGATAACTCATCGATATCTGACAGGTATATTTCCGCCATGGACGATGCACGGTGCCGTACGGGATATCCTATCAACATTGGCACATTGGCGCCTCGTTTGGAAGCGCGGGGTATTGGCGTCTTGGCATGGAGGGTGCTACCTAGTTTGCATCACGAGATGCTGAAAATAAAGAGAAAGGGGCGTTTTCGGCGTTCAAGGTCATGGTCAAGGGTCAAGTACGTACAAAATGGTGCATTAAGCATGTCCCTGTTCATTGTTTGGGCAAATTGGCGTGTTCATAATATGAAGTGTTGAGAGACGACGTGCAATAGTTGTTGAGCTACCAAGCAAGGATAGCCAAGACTTATTCTACTCATCTACCCACTTACGAGGCCAGTATCGGCCTAATATATTGAGGAAGGAGGAATCGCATGTCCAGACACATTTCTCGTGTGTTTTGAAAACTGTTAATTATGCCATTGTCTGTTTATCTTTAACTCGATCTTGAGGCGAGGAAGAAAGTCGACATATGGCGACGGGTTGTAGTGTGTTAGTTTAAACAATGATGCCAATTCGGCCTTGAGAAGTTTCAGCGGACCGGCTACGGTTTTCCGGTAGATGCAACCATGTCTACATTCTCTTGATTAATGTGAACTAACGACCTCTATATCAGCCAGCACTTTATAGTTCGCGCTCTTCAGGTTTATACATCGATAATGGTAAGTACCTATCTACTCAGATCCACTTGGTGCCTCAGACGTCTCTCCGCACGAACTACCGCGAGACTTTTTGTGAGACGGATACCCCAGGATTCCGATACCCGGGGTTCTCGGGCGGACAACCCGACCGAGTCACACGGCACTGTGGTAACATGTTTGTTTCGGCTTCTAGAATGCATTTTCTAACCCACAGTTTTTCCACCGGATTGTTTCCGTCTGTCTACTTTTTAAAAACTCGAAAACAACAACAACAACAACAACAACAACAACATCCTAGACTGACCGTTTTACATATTCTCTTGCAGACGTGCTAATAAACAAACCCTCGCCCTTACTTACCCCACTCCCTCGCCTGCCTACCTCCATCTATCAATCTCACACTCACACTCTCCCCCCTTCCTCTTCCCATCCCATCCCATCCCATCCCACCCCATCCAAAATGCCATCACCACCACCACCACCAAAACCAACAGTCCTCCTAATAGGAACCCTAACACACACAAACCCCGAATGGACCTCCCTCTCCTCCAAATACCATCTCCTAACCTTTTCCTCCGGCACCCGGACAGAATTCCTCTCGAACTGTAAATCGGGACTCTACGACTCCGTGATCGGGTGTTACAGGTCCAACGGCTCGACGCGGTACACCGGCCCCTTCGACGCCGAGTTGGTGGACGCTTTACCGCGGAAATGGAAATATATAGCGCATAACGGCGCCGGCTACGATACGGTAGATGTCGACGCCTGTACGGGGAGGGGGATCGCGGTGGCGAATACGCCCGGCGCGGTGGATGATGCTACGGCCGATACGGGGATTTTTTTGATGTTGGGGGCTTTGAGGAGTGAGGGTTTTTTTTATTTTTTTTTATTTTTTTTTTATTTATTTTTTTAATCTTTCTTTTTTTTCTAAATCTATCGTTTGTTTGTTTGTTTGTTTGTTTCTTTTTTTCGTGTTTTGCCCCGCGATTACAACAACATACCCTTGAAACTGAAGTACTAGTGGGGGGGGGGGGGGGGGGGGGGGGGGGGGGGGGGGGGGGGGGGGGGGGGGGGTGAG
>MU401496.1:112922-155547 GCA_022579005.1 Poronia punctata | reverse complement strand
TTTTTTTTTTTTTTTTTTTTTTTTTTTTTTTTTTTTTTTTTTTTGTTTTTAAAAAAAAAAAAAAATATATATTATATTTTTTTCACACCCCCCCCCCCCCCCCCCCCCCAATCCACATCTAACAAGAAACACAATACATACGAGTGTAATAAAATCCTCAAAAAGACCGAGAAAAAGAAGAAGGGAAAGGGAAAAAAAAAAACCCCCCCAGTTTACGAGTAATTAATCCATGTATAAAAACAATTTCTAACAAAAAAAACCCAACAGTGGCCCACTTCTCCATAACAGCCCTCCGAGCAGGCGAATGGCTAGGCCAAACACCGCGGGGCCACGACCCCAAGGGGAAGACGCTCGCAATCCTCGGTATGGGCGGGATAGGCCGGGCAATGGCCAAGCGAGCCCGCGCCTTCGACATGCGGATAATCTACCATAACCGCCGTCGTCTGCCCCCGTCACTGGAACTCGACGCGGAATACGTCCCCACGTTGGACGGGTTGCTCTGCCGCGCGGACGTGTTGTCGCTGAATCTGGCGTTGAACGCGTCGACGCGACATATCATCGGGAAAGCGGAGCTAGCGAAGATGAAGAGGGGGGCGGTGCTGGTGAATACGGCCAGGGGCGGGTTGATCGATGAGAATGCGCTCGCGGAGGCGTTGGATGAGGGGGGGCGGGTTTCGGCCGTGGGGTTGGATGTCTATGAGGATGAGCCACGTGTTCATGAGGGTTTGGTTAGGAACCAGAGGGCTTTTTTGCTGCCGCATGTCGGTACGTATACGCATGAGACGGGCAGGGAGATGGAACTGTTGGTTTTGAGGAATTTGCAGGCTGCTGTGGATGAGGGGTTGATGTTTACGCTTGTGGCGGAGCAGAAGGGGTTGGGGTGGGCGCCGGGGGTTAAGGAGGTTGGTGTGGAGGGAAAGGAATAGTTTTTTTTTTTTTTGGCTCTTTATTTATTAGGTAGACGGCTCGGCAGAGAGGTAGGTATGAGAAGAGGGCGTAAAAAAGAAACTGTCCATTAGAAGAGGGAATTCCTAGTGATAGTCGACATATGTCTGCTAGGAATATCCATCCATATAACCATCTGTTGAACTTGTACCTAACCTAGGTATTTTCGAAGTTTCCTAGGTACATGTAGGTATCCACCGGCCTTGGTAGAAGGCAGCTCTGATACGCCTCGTATAAACTTAATATCTTCTCTCCTTCTTCTCGGGATGAGGATATTCGTAACTGAGATGCCTTATCTGACCATCATCCGTAAAGAACTGCCTTGCCTTGCCAACAGCCCAAGACTGCCATATAGTCTGATATCTCTTATCCTTCGGATTGTAATGCTGCATGGCAGGACTCTCACAGACGGGACAGGGTACGGTCGTCCCGGCTCCTCGAGAGTAGCAAAGGTTCATCGTCAGCGGCTTCCGGGAATGTCGACGGCATTCCTCTTCATGAGAGATCATATGTCTAAGGTGATGGTGATAGCTGGTCGGGTGCCAGTCAGCATTTGTCATCCGCTCCATCTCGGTGAGTTCGGCCGTCTCTATGTTTGGACACTCGTGAAGGATGTGTAGTGCTCGCCAAACGCCTAATCGTCTGCAGGTTAGAGTTCTCACCCGGTCGAAGTCCTTCATCCGGGGGTATCGATTGGTTTTCTGCTTCACCAAGTCCGCTCCGCAGTTCAGTTGTAGCTCCGTCAACTCCCGGCTGGTGTTGCTCAACTGTGCCAAGGTGGAAACCGGCACATCGCCGTATTCAGACTCCCAGCTATATGTGATCGAACATTAGGTTAGCATGTGGTGTGAAAGTATAAGCAATAGGCAAAGAGGTGCATGTGCATGTGCATGTGCATATTGGATGCTTGCCTTGCCTTGCCTAGGAACAGTAAGTAAACATACGTGAATTTCTTTAGATTTGGCACATGCATGAGCAGCTTCTCAATCATGAACAGGGTCTTGTCGGGGAATTGTGGCCCATTATTCACTTCTAAGTGGAGGTGTGGAAGATTGGCTAGGTATGGCCCTGGTATGAGGCATTCGTCGATTATGCGTTCGGCAGCTTCTTGATCCTCGTCGTCCTTTATCCTGAAGACTATCCGCTCCCCCAGCTTGGGGCTGAATATATCATGGAATCTACGGCAAGACAGGCTAAGTGCTCTGAGGGAACCGCAGTCAGACACCTGAAGATGTTGTTGTTAGTAGTTGATCAATATCCTGCCAAGACATCATCACTACGTACATGTTCAACAAGCATAAGTAGAAGCTCGTTGATTGCGGCAAATTGGGCTGCCGCCCAGCCTGTGTCTAGTTCTGCCATGCTTATCCTGTGGCGAGGCAGTAACAAGGTGAGGTCTGTATTTGGTAATACTTGAGTCGGCGTTATTGTGTTTGTGTCGTACAAGTCGTCCCTTTTCACCGTCAATCTGCGGTGGTTAAAAGTGATAGAACTTTCATCTACCCAGTTGTCTTGGTAAGCGACGTTACGGACTCCCGCTAAGCAAAGCTGTGAATGTGAATATCACGGTGGGGAAAGGTGAGCTGGAGTCGAAAAATTAAAATACAACGCAGCTGCATGCAGTGCATGCTTAAGGCTACCACCATCATATACCTTTGGTTTTTATACCTGCATACAGATACATCAGATATGTACCTACATGCAGTGTACGAGTATGTATGTAGCATGGATGGAATCTGTTGACTGGACCCCGGACTGGCCGCTTGCAACACAACGTCACACCTCTCTGAGGCGCCTGGTCTATATGCAAGTTATGGGATGTCACGCTGTGACAATGGCCGCAGTAGCTGCATGTCAAGAATATGTGCCAGTATGATTCCAGCCATTAAAGTAACCCCCATGGTAGGCTGTACTTGTTACCATGTTGGACATCTGGGCCAGATCTGCAAAGCGCTGCTACAAGTTGTCAAGGTTGCAAGCGATTTGGTAGGCGGGTAATAAGTGTACATGTGCTCTGCCGCCAATAGCGCAACATTGTATGTCGTCCCTGATGAAGAGGCCAGGGAGAGTACAGTAGCGATGATTTTTTAGCGTCAGATCATTGGTGTGAATCTTGACCTCGCTTCAACTATTTCCTTTGTGCTGCCTGCGCGGCATAAAAATGGCTGCGAACATGAAGCAAGTGCAAGGGATCATGCAGATGAAGTGGGCCATCCTTGAAAGCACATTTCACACTCGTGGACACTGTGATCTAACCATATTGGGCCAGTTCACTAGGATACCTACTCCACTCGTATATACTAGGTAAGTATGTACTGTGCTCTGTAGTACCTTTCTGTACTATTTCACTTTAGAGGTTCACCTGTTCACCATCTACAAGTACGCAACTTACATTACATGTCAAATTGTTTTGTAAATTTCTGTATGGTGTTGTTTTCTTCGTCTATTTGACATACACGCTTTACTACCTTTACTTGGATCCCAGGGTAGATGTCACCTTGGAGTTAACCGGCTGCGGACAGAGTCAAAATGAGCAAGAAGACTACTTTACTTGTATGTCCAGGTTGAACAAAAAGTGCACATCACACATCTGACGCTCTCGAGGTACCTAATACACAAAGCCGGACACCAGACGATAAATATATACACATAGTTTTGCCCAGCAAGTAGCCCAACGGTCATGTATGTATCTCGGCTATATCTACAGGCTACAGCACGCACGCATAGCATCTCATCTGAATTCCCCTGTTCAAGACATGCCTTGTAAAGCGGGGTATCGGCGGTTTATCCATTCTTTCTATTCTGGTCCTTATCTAGTACCTACTCTATGACCATATTTGTATATCTATGCATTTTATATCGAACATGTATAAAAGCTTAGTATACTTGTATAGAATAGGTGCAGTTTTATAAGTAAAATGCTTATATAGTACTAGGCAAGCTATCTTTAAAATAAAAAGCTTGCTACTTTACTTTTAATACTATATTAAAAAGTAGCTGCTTTTAATTTTAAGTACGTTATAAATTAAAGTATAAGCACTTTAATTTAAATTTTATATATATAGCGCTTTTTATTTACTACTAAAGGCTTATAAGTTAATAAGTTAGTATATTACTAAGTATAAAAAGTATATATTATAAATAAAAACTTTTAATTATAAGCATATTAGCTTTATAAACTTTAATAAATTAAGTAAAAAAAAAAAATCTTAAATAATAAATAAACAATATTTAAAACTTGCTTAAAATATTATTAATTTTATTTAAAAAAATTTTAAAAATATTTTAAGTATTTACTACTATTATAATAAGCTTTTTAAAGCAATTACTTTACTTTTAAAATAAAGCAAAAGCAGCAAAGATAATAAGCAAAATGCTAAATAATTAGCTAAAGTAAGCAATTTGCTATTAAATAATAGCGTATACTTAATATATATTTTAAAGTACACTTATATTAATATTATTATATTTTAATATTTTAAAGCAAATATTAAAATTATATATTATTAATTTATTTATTTAAAACTTTAATAAAGCAATAAGCTTTTTATATATACTTTTTATTACTATATAGTAGTTAGTAAATATTTTTATATTATAAATAGCGTTTTAATTTATAAAAAGTAGCAAAAGTAGTTGCTATTAAAGTAATAAATATATTAATATTTATAGCTTTAAGTATTATAGCAATTTTTTAAAAAGTTACTTTTAAAAGCTAACTAAAAGCAATTATTATAAAAAAAGTTTTAATAAGCAATAAAAATAGCATAGCAGCAAAAAGTGCTTAAAAAAGCAGCAAAAAAAAGCTAAGCAGTTAACAAAGTTAAAAAAAAAAAAAAGGCAACAATAGTAAGGATAGTAGCAAAAATAGCAAAAAAAAGCAAAGCAAATAGTAAAAACGTAAGCAAAAACATAAGCAATAATAAAAGAAATAGCAAAAAAAATAGCAAAAAAACATTTAGCACTATTAAATTATATTTATTATTATTATTGTTATTGTTTATATTTTAATAGTAATTAAAATAGTTATTGTTAACTTTTTTATAAACTTTTTTAAAGCTTATATTTTTATTTTTATTATTGTTTTTATTTTTATTTTTATTTTTATTTTTAGTTTTAAGCTACTAGTTATTTTTAAAATAGTTAAAGTTATTAATATTAAAGCAAGCAACGCTATATAAAAAATAGCTAAGCTTTATAAAAGCTTTATAAAGCGCTTTAGATTTTTTTTTATTATTATTATTATTATTATTATTATTATTATTATTTTTATAAAAAAAAACAAGGCTACTTAGTACAAACTAAAAACTAGTTTTATATATAAGCTATTGCTACTATATTATAAATATAAGTATTTATAACTTACTTTATAAGGTTAAAGTTTTTAAAAAACTTAAAAAAAAGCAAAATATAATAATAGCTATTAAAAAATATATTTTAATTAGTAAAAAAACTATTAAGTTAATTAAAATGCATATATTAAGTTAAATATAAAAATGTATAGGCAAATTACTTATAAAAAAAGCAAAATTAGTATTAAAAATAGTAATTATAAAAGAAAAAGTAAGGTAGCTTATAAACGTTATAATATTTAAATATATATTAGCATAAAAAGTATTATATACGTAAGTATTTTTATATTATTATAAGTATATATATAAATAAAAATATAAAGCGTATATAAATATTATTATTTATATACTAAGTAAATAAACAGCTATAATATGCTACCTAATAAGCTATAATATTTTTAAATTTTAATTTGCTAACTTATTTGCTTTTAACGTATTGCTAATATGCTTAAAATAATTAAAATTAAATAGTACTTTAAATATAATACTTTTAAGTATTTTATAGTAAAATACTATAATATAATTAAGTTTAAAGCTAAACTTTTTTTTAAAAATATTAAGCATAACTTAATTTAAAGTAATAAATTAGCTTTTATAAACTATAATAGCAAAAGCAATAATTAAAAAAAAGTTAGTATGCTAGCATTGTTAGCTTTTAAACTTATACTTATAGTTTAAATAAATAATAAAAATTATAAGTTAGCTATTTAGCGTTTAAAAAAAAAAAGGCCGTTATATTTATAAAATAATTAGCAATATATAGTATAAAAAATAAATACTTTACTAACTTATTAAAAAAAATAAAAATAGTAATAAAAAAATCTATTTTATAGTTTACGCTTTTAACTTATATAATATTTTTAATTATATTTAAAGCTTTATTAATTAAGCTATAATAAATAAAAATTTTTTTAGTAAGCATAACATAGGCTTTAAAACAAATTAGCAAACAAAGTTTAAAATTATTAGCATTATAAAAAAGCGCTTAATTTTATAAAAAGCTATGCTTTATAGCTTTTATATAAAAAGTAAGCTGCTTTAGTTAGGTTATATGCTTATAATTATATTAATTAACTTATTTATATTAAATAAAAATATATAAAGCAAAATTAAAAAAAGCAATAATATTAGTAAAAAGATTATATAAATAGTAAGTACTAAGTAGTTTTTAGTGCTTTTAAAAAACTTAGTACTGCTATAATTTATTTAATATAATATAGAAGCTAGCTTAAGTATTGTTTTTTTAATATATAATAAATTAAAAATAAATAGTTTTATTAAAAAATATATAAATATATTTACTTAATATTTATATAAAATTTATTTTAAAAGTGCAGCTAAATAAAAAGCAAGCAGTAATAAAAAAAAGCTAGCAAAAGTTACTAAATAAAATATAGTTAAAGCTACTTATTATATGCTTAAAAGCTTTATTATTAAAATTTAAAATAGCTTATTAAAAGTAGTTATTAACTTAGCTAAGCACTTTAAAGCTAATTATAAATTTTTTATTAAAAAAAACGTATTTTTTTTTATTAAATACTTATTATAATTTAGCTAAAGCAGTGCTTTTAAAAATTAAAAAAGCGCTTTTAACTAGCAACAAAAAAAGTAAATATATAATATAGCTTATAATGTTATTAGTAGCAATACTAATAAGCGTATAATATAAAATAAAGTTTTAAACTTTAGCTTTAAAGGCTATATATACTAAATAAACATAAAAAACTTTAAATATAAATAATTTACTAGTACTTATAAAACTATTATAATTTAGCAAAATTAGCTTAAAGTTTTTTTTTTATAATATAAGTTAGTAGTAATTAATAAAAAGGTTATAAAAACAACGCTGCTTAGTATTAAAAAAATCTTAAGTATTTAAAAGTATATTTTTAGCAACATTATTAAACTTAGTATAGCTTTATAAAAAAAATAAATAGCTTTAATTGCTAAAATTGCTATAATTAAAATACTTGCTAACTTAAAAACTTTAATTAAAAGCAAAATTAAGTTTATATACTTTAAGCTGCTTAAAAAAATTATTATTATTTAAATTATGTTTTAAAAAGTAGCAAGCAAGCTTATTTTAACTATTAAAATTACTTTTAAGCTTATGCTTTTTATTTTTAAACTTATTATTAAAAACAATACTTTAATTAATATAATAGTAATTATTATTATACTAGCTAACGTTTTTTTTATTAATATAAAGTCTTTAGCAAGCAAAGTATGCTTTAGTATAAATATTATATTAATAGCTATTTATAATTTTAATAAAAGCAATACTTTTTATATTAAATAAGTAATAAAGCATTATTTTAACGTAAGTAAAATTTTTAGCATATATATTAAGCTTAAACTTAAAATAATAAATTAAAATATAATTAAAAGCTTATAAGCAAAAGTAAAAAAATTTAAATTTTAACTTTATTTAGTTAGCTACTAAAAATAAGTAACTTAATTAAAGCTAATAATATAAAGTAGCTTTTTTTTATATTTTTTAAGCATAGTTGCTTTTTAATTAACCTTTTTATTTTTTATAACAAATTAATATAGTTAAAAAGCTTTATTATAATAGTTAATATACTATATAATATATAAAAACTATTAAAGTAAAAAATTAAAAAGTAAATATATAATTTTTTTAAAAAAAACGTTATGCTTACTAATTAATTTGTTTATTATATATATAACTAATAATAATAAAAAAGCTTTTTTACTAATTTATAGTAGTATTTTATAAACTAAGTTTTAATAAAACTAAAATATAATTTTTACTTTTAAGCAGTACTTAACTATATAGTTAACTATTATAAAATAATTATAATAAAGCAATATATTTATATTAGCAATTTATTTAAAAGTAATAATAGTATTATAAATATTAAAGCAATAATTATTATAGTAAAAAATAAATGCCTAGTAATTAAAGTTTATTAATTTATTAATATAAGTATAATTTTAAAGTTAATAAAAAAAGTAAAAGTAATAATATAAGTTTATAAAAAAGGTATAAGCTTTTAATAAGCAATATAAAGCAGCAAAACTAGTATTAGCTAAAATAAGCTTACTATTTTTAATAAAGTATATATTAATTATATAAATTTAAGCTTTAGTAAAAAAGTTAGCTAAAAAACCTAGCTTATTTTAATTTACGCGCTTTTTTTTTATAAAAATAATAAGCAAGTATGTAAGTATAAATTTAAAAACGTATTAAAAGCTATAATAAATAATTAAATATAAAAACTTATTTTTTAAAAAGCAAAGCAAAAAAGTTAATAGTAAAATTAAGCTTTTAAAAAAGGTTTATATTTAAAGCTAAAATATGCTTTTTTTAAAAAGCTTTAAACTAAAATTTTAAAAATTTAAAAAATATATTAGTATTAAAAACGCTTTTTAACTAAATAAATTTATAATTATAAAAAAATTTGCAGCTTTATTATTTATAATAATTTTAATAGTTTTTAATATAAAATTTAAGCATAATAACTTTTTTTATAAAAGTATTAAATTAAATATAAAATTAATATATAGTAATATATAAATTATTTTTAACGCTTTTTATAGCAATATAAAGCTTATTAGCTTTAAAAAAAGCATTTTATTATTATTTAAATATAAGCATATACTTATAAAGATTATACTAGTAATAGTTAGCTATAAAAAAGGTAATAAAAAAAAACAAGCAACTTAATATATTATAGTATGCTTTTAATTTCTTTTTTTTACTACTTTAAAAAAAGCAAGTGCTTTAAAAGTTTTTAATATAATAAATAATAAAGTTTAAAATAAACTATGCTTTTAAAAACTTAAATTTAAATATAGCTTTAAGCTTTATAGCAGTTAAAGCTTAATTTTTTTTAAGCTAGCAATTAATAAAAAAAAAGCTTTAAAAAGTAACTTGCTTATATATTATTATATTATAGCAAATAAAAGCAAATTTTAAATATTAAGCAAAGCGCTTATTATACTATTTAAAAATATAGTTAACTTAAACTTTAAACTTAATACTATAAAAGTAACTTTAAATAAACTTAGCTATGCTATAAAAAAAAAAAGTAAAAAACGTAACTAAAAATAAAAGCTTAATATAGCTAAATTTATTAATAAAAGTAAATTAAATAAAAAAAAGATTTAAGTAACGCTAAAAAGCTTTATTGCTTTAAACTTTATTTTAAAAAACGTTAAGTTTTGCTTTTTAAGCTATAAAGTTTAGTATAGCACTAATATTAACTTTATTTATAAGCTTAGCAAGCTTTTTATTAGTAATATTATTATTTAAGCTTATATTATTTTTAACGTTTATAATATTACTAAGTTAATTAAAAACGTTATTATTATTAAAAAAATAATTTAGCTGCTTATAGTTAAGTAAAATATTTTAATAACTAAAGTAGTTTTGCTTTAAAAAAACAAGCTAAATATAAATAGCTTAATGCTAAATATAAAAATTATAAATAATTTATTATTAAAAGCAAGCATTATATATTTTAATAACTATATAATTAAGCTTTGCAAAAAATAAAAAAAGTTAATTTTATATCTTAGCAATATTTTAAAAAAAGTAGTAAATATAACTATAATATTAGTATAAAGCGCTTTTAATTTAATAAACTTTAATATAAATATATACTTATATAATTAATATTTGCTTAGTTTATATAAAAGTAAAAAAATAATTAAAAATATTGCTAAAGTTTATAAAGTTTTTAGTACTAAAAAAAAGTACTTAGTTTTTAAAACTAATATTTTTGCTTATATAAAGCTTATATAAACTTAAGCAAATATTTATATTAAACTAATATTTATAGCAATATAAACATTTTTTTATAATATATAAAGCAAAAGTAATATAAAAGTTTTAAAAAAGTTATATATTAATATTATAAATTATAAACTAATTTATTTATATAGCAACGTTTACTTTTAGCTTATTATTTTAAAAAAAGTTAGCAATATAAAGCTTTTTTATAAGTTATATAGCAAACTAGTTTAAAGTAATAAAAGTTTAAGCAATATATAATTATTTTTAGTTTATTAAGCTTTATAAGCTTTTAAATAAGTTTTAAAAGCTTTTAAAAAAATTTTAAAAGCTTAAAAAAAATTTTAAAAGCTATTAAAATTTTAAAAGCTAAAAAAAAACTTTAAAAGCTAAAATTTTTTTTTTTTAAAACTAGTAAGTATAAAGCTAAAAAAGTTGCTTTTTAAATTATAAAGTATGTTTAAGCTTATAAAAAAGCTTAAAAAACTTTTATTTTAGCTTAAAAAATAACTTAAACTTTATAGTAAGCTTATATTAAGCTTATAGCGTAGCTAACTTAAAATAAAAGTTATAAGTAAATTATAACTAGTATGCTTTTTTTAATAATGTTAGCAAAAAATAGCAACTTAGTTATGCTAAGCTATTATAGTATATAATAAATTTAAGCTTAATTAGCTATAATAAAAAAGCATGCTAGCACTATAAATTTTTTATTAATAAAAGTTTATATTTAAAAACTAGTTTATTAAAAAAGTTAAAAGTATTTTATTAGCTATAAAAAAAACTTTTACTTAAGCAAAACTAAAAGCTAAAAATTTTTAGCATTAAAAAAAAAGCTAAGTAGTACTAAATATATGCTTAACTAATAAAAAGCAAGCAATTAAAGCTAAATATTAAAACGCTTTATTATAGCATTTTTAGCATATAAAAACTTTTTTATTAATATAAATATTAATAAAATATTATAATAAAAAAAATTAGCAATATTTAGTATAAATTATAATAGTAGTTAAATTAAAAGCTTAATTAAGCAAATTAAAAAATAAGTTATTTAAAAAAAGCTAATAGCTAGTATAAATAAAAAAAAGCATAAAAAACATTTTAAAATATAGCTATTAAAATAAATTAGTATACTAATTAAACTTAAATATATAAGTAAAAAAGTTAAATATAATAAAAACTTATTAGCTATTATTTATTTTTAATTTTTATACTTTAACTTTAATTTTGTTTTTATTAAAAAAAACCTTTTAAACCTCTTTTTACTTACTACAAGCTTTTTGCTTATAGCAAGCTTTTTGCTTATAGCGTGCTTTTTGCTTACTATAAGCTATATGCTTATTATAAGCTATATACTTACTTACGCTTATTATAAGCTTTAAAAATCTTATATTTAAAGTTTAATAGTTACTATTAAAGTTAAAAAGCTTAGTTATAAAATAGTTATATAACAATATAGTTAAACAGTATTTATTATTATTATTACTTTTTTATTTAACTAATAAAAAGTTTGCGCTGTTTATTTTAACTAATTAAAAAACTAAATAAAAACAACGTTAAAAGTTTAAAAATTTTATTAACCTTTCCCCTATACTTACTTATATATAAAAATTAAAATTAAGCTTGCTTTCTTATAACCTTAATCCTAAAACTAAGCAAGCTTTATAGGTCTTAAAATTATAGTTATAAAAAAGCAAGCTTTCCGACAACTAAGGATAGGAAAGCATCTTATAACATCACCTGATCATTTGCATTACCTGCAGCTTTGTGCTCTATGAGCTGAAGACCGCTGCGTGGAATGGAGCGTCACTAGATACATGTTTAGACATTAGTTGTCCTTACTGCTACCTGTAGATTGTGGAAGTTGGACATGCTTGTTTCCTAAGAATTGGTAATATCCGATGTGACATTAAGTATTGTAAGTTTGTAAGCAGAATACGTAGTGGATAATTGCCGTCTCACTACTTGATTTATCATATAATAAGCGTAGGTATAAGATCAGGCCGGATGAACTCATTCTTAAACAAGTACAAGTAAAAACACAAAAAGAGAATAAAATGACTTGTTTTCTATATACCGGTACTACTCTATCAAATGGATTAGTAAAAACACATAATGGCGGCCCAAAACGGTAGTCACCTTTACCTGGCTTGCAACCCCGCTCCCAAGCCAATATGCTTGGGATGGGATGGGCCTATCGGTTTTCGATAATCAACACCTAGACTAGAAATACATGTCAAATATACAAGAAATAGTAAATCTACGAAAAAAAAGAAAATGGCCGACGAGACACCAGTCGCTTTGCCATCGGCGCCTTTGATTAAAGTCACAGGGAATGCCAGCTTGCAGCCACCTCTGACCCGGCGCGGAGACGGGCCTGGCCTCATTATCGTCGTTCCCGGGCCCCGTGACAGATATGGGAATGTTACCCCTGGTATACTTGACCCTCTGCCTCAGAAGAAATGGGCAGAGGAGGGTTACGCCGTAGTTCAGATTATATCTGAGAATATATCGCACGAGAAGGCGATATGGGATATACAGACCACGATTGGGTTTGCAATTGTAGCTTTGGGCGGATTGGATACGTGCAGTGTTAAAGATCGATATGGGTTGATTGGTAGGTAACGACTCACACTACCAGAGCCGCGATTTCAAGCATCGTCTTGGCTCTCGCCTCATCTCATCACTTGCCTACCTTACCTACTATCATTCGGCACATGAAGCAACGAGAATTTTCATGGCGATATATTGAGTGTATAATAACGATTAGCTAACCATGATCAAACCCCAGTATACGGCGATCCATCAGACTACTCGGACAGCTTCATATCCAACCTCCGAGAAACCTACGCAGCGGAGCAAAAGCTCGTAGGCTCAATAACATTCACCCCTCTCTGGGGCCTGTCTACTAAACCGCAGCTTATACACTCACCCGGGGAATCATTCCCATCATATACTCCCCAGCCCACACTCAAAAGATACTTCTATCCCTCTGCTCACTCCGCAGACTTCATCCTCCCCTGCTCCCCACACTTCAACTACTCGGCCGCAAGCGTCTCCCACACCCGCAGCCTCACCTTCCTCCGTCCTCTCCTCAACGGACCATTTTTCGATCTCGAGGCCATATGGGACGAACACACCGCATTCGAGTTCGCCACGCGTTCCGTCGCGCAGACTATGGGAACCATGGTCGACGAGCCTTACGTTAACCATATCCCCGTCCTCACGGGCGGTATGGGTCGTGAAGCGTTGACGAAATTCTATCGAGAGAGGTTTATTCATAGCAATCCGAAGGACGTCGTTTTGGAACTAGTTAGTCGGACAGTGGGTGTTGATCGCGTAGTCGATGAATTCGTTGCTACGCTGACGCATGATCGCGTTGTTGATTGGCTGTATGTTGTTGTTCTTCCTTCCTCTTTCCCCTTTCCCCTTTTCCCTTTCCACTCCTTCTATACCTACTGACGACCAAACCAAAAAAAAAAAAAAAAAAAGCCTCCCCGGCATCCCTCCAACAAATAAACATCTCCGCATCCCCGTAGTTTCCGTCGTGAATATCCGCGGCGACAGACTATACCACGAGCACATCCACTGGGACCAAGGCACGACACTCTCCCAACTCGGTCTGCTCCCGGATTACCTACCGTTTCCCTATGCGCTACCAGATGGTAGAGTTCCTTCGCCGGGCAAACGCTTCGAGTATCGCCTTCCGGTCACCGGTGCAGAGACTGCGGCTAAGCTTGAGAATGGCGGTGCCGTGGAAAGTAATGGGATGTTTGAGTACGAGGTGCGAGAGGTTGATGATGCTTAAGAACGGGAAGAGAAAGAAAAGAAAAAGTTTGGACATGTACATGTGAACCTATAGAGATATGTGAATTCCCCTTTTTTGCGGACCAAGGGAGCTTTAATGGCTCGTGTGCCGTAGTCTCCTGATTCTGTAGCATACCCAAAGTAGGTTAAGTAGAGAAAGTCACTCTAAAAAGGAAAGGGGAGAGAGAGTGTAGAACAGCTTGAGCGGAAAAGATGTCGCTTATGATAAGATATTGATAGATGCATGATCAGGGTTATGACGTAGAAGTTGTAAAGGGCAGCGACACCTTTGCCTAGTGACCCGCTGCGGTAAGGCCATGAGATGCAGGAATCAGTAAGTGAGGGCAGGTACTGGTATACAGGGCAGGTGCACCCCATACCGTGATATATAAGTCCCCTTGCATATATGGTAGTCCAGGGCTTCCCCGTCTCTTGAACTCTTCTACATACTTGATCTAGCCTTAGCCTCCAGCTCAGACTTCTTCTTCACATAGACAGGTCCGGCCATACCAGGTTCTCCAAGTGTCCCTTCAAGCTCAGGCTTCACCACGTGCACACCCGCGCCTTGTTCTTCCTCGGGCGAACCTACTAGCTCTGCCCGGACAGCTGTTGGATCGTGTTCGACTCTTTCCGTGTCAGTTGGCCGTGGTCCACTCACGTCTAGCTCGGGCTTGTACCAGTTGACGGAGGAATCGTTGTTGTCGCGTGTCGGCACGTTGTGCTGCTTTTTCTTGCGATGTCTTTTGATGAGAAGAAAGGCGATGAAAAGTACTAGTATCGTCAACAATGGTATTACTACCCCAATGGCAATTTCGGCTGTTTTTGATATTGTTGTATTGCTACTGGTACCTCCGGCCGCCTCGGATGTTTGAATTGAACCTGAACCACGCCTCAATTGGATTGGCAGTGCATTGACGGTCAGAGTGTTGAAATTGATTATGGGATTTCCAAAGTAAACTGGGTCGGTTTGAGACGGCCCAAGAGTTATGACGGTGGTACCGGTAGTGTCGGCGCAGTCACTTCGATGCGCAGTAAACACTCCACTGGTTACGGTCATCAAGCACCACGGCCTCCGGAGAGTGGTGACGAATGCGAAGCCACTGCAAAATTATGTTCAGCATGATTTGAACAGGACCACGAGATACTGGGACTAGGTAGTATGTATATCAACGCACCTGGGACAACAGACGACGGATTGATCTTGGCCCCCCGCGGTGAAAGCGGTCGTCATACCTACTGGACAGACACTTGCAGAAGTATAGGTCAAAGCCTCGTCCGTCCACACCGAAATCGGTAGGCTGCCAATGACCCTTCCGGGTCCGCCTGACTCGGGGTAACAGCTCACCCATATGGGATCGCCATGGTTATCGGTGCTACAAATCCGGTCAGGATAAGCGTATGCAAAACAACCAAAGACTCTAGTCCCGGTGCTGTGGCATTGAAAACTGTAGTCGCTACACCCCGCTGGAGGTGTGAAAGTGGTCGTTAGTGGTGGATACGACTCCGAGACTAAAGAGATCGCCATTGTTGCACTCTGCCCGAGAGAAGAGACCACTGGCCACGGCACAAAATCAGAGCGATAGTCTGGATTCAAATGGGAAACTTGGACAGGGCTATATACAGAATAAAAGGACAGAGGCACTCTCCTGCTCATGAATGGACATGGCAGCCCCTTTATGGTAAAGAGGCGCGGAAAGCCGAGAGTGTCGACGACGACTTTTCCAGCCCCGGCCCCCGGATGGCAATTCAACTGCTTGTTTCTCAGAAGTTTACGGCACCGCCATGTTATACGCCGCTTTGGATGCGCAGAAGCAAAGATGGCTACGCGGGGAGAGGAGAAGCCACCAGAATAAAGCCTTGCGCCAGAGTAAATTGTCCGATGATCTGCGGTTAGTGTTGCAATATGCAATTCAGTGATGAAGTACTGTAGTAACTGTACCCCAATAAAGTTACACTATAAGGATTCGCTTCCTAGCTGGCCGTGCCAATGGGGCGTCTTTTTCTGTAATGATGCTTTAACAGAGGTCAGTTCTCCATGCAGGTCTACAGACTTGTCATTATTCGCAAATCCCAAGATAACGCCTTACCACGTAGGTCGAAAAAGAGCCGGCTCGCAGCCTCGCACCAAACGGGTTACCGAAGCCTTTGCACTAGTAGGTACTCTCGGCGACTATTTGTGGCTATGTGCGCTAATAGATCAAGAATCTCTCGTGAATCGGAGCCTATAAGAGAGTTGGAGATTGCACCGTTACATTGTCGTTTGTAGGCTGTGTGTCTAAAGGCTACGGCAAGATCAACCAAGCTTCACTTGCAGGATGTTGCTGACATCACGCTACTGGACTTGACAGGATAGATCACGTAGGTCTAGGTTGAATATGCATACTCATATTCATTTCCTTTTCATAGATGAAGAAAAGGTATTCATGTCTTCCAGCTAGACAATGAAGCAAGGTAGGTAAGTACAAAAGAAATCTGTATATACAGTTTTGGAAACCAAAAAGAAAGCCCGCCAAAACGCCTGGTGAAAATGCAACAACACAACAGCAACACACATATTCCTCTTACAACTTCATACCCGTCATCTTAGCAACCTTTAGACTCTGCCTCATGCTCAAATCCAACATAATCTCCTCACTTCCACCGGGGATAGCATAAGCACGAACATCGCGATACAGTCTCTCGACCTTGGCGCCCTGGCCTCCGCGCGAGTAACTCAGACCGCCAAAGATCTGACTGGCCTCGCGGGCGCAGAACTCGAAAGTGAGGGTGCTCTGGGCCTTGAGACCGGCGATGGCGCCTCCGAGCCGGAGCATGGCCTCGGTCTCGCCCATCTTCTGACACTGGTACATGAGGTTCTCGAGCCAGTTGTACGAGGCCTCGATCTGGCGCGCCATGTGGGCCAGCTTCATGCGGATGACGGGGTGGTCGATCAGCTTCTTGCCAAAGGTGCGGCGCTTGCTGGCGTACTTGACGGATTCCTCGTAGCAGACGCGCGAGAAGCGGATCGATTGGATGATGATTCCCATGCGTTCGTGGTTGAAGTTGGTCATGATGACTTTGAATCCCTGGTTCACCTTGCCGATGACGTTCTCCACGGGGACCTTGACGTCTTCGAAGGTGATGTAGGTTGTGCCACTAGACCATACACCCTGGCAGTCCATGCGACGGGTGCTGACGCCACCCATGTCGCGCTCGATGAGAAGGAGCGAAACGCCATTCATGCCGTCGCCGCCGGTGCGCACGGCAGTGGTGAAGTAATCGGCCCAGATACCGTTCGTGATCCACTTCTTCTCGCCGTTGACGATGAAGTGCTTGCCGTCCTCGGACAGCTTGGCCTCACATGTGAGATTCGCCACGTCGCTTCCCGCGTCGGGCTCGGTGATGGCCAGACAGATGCGCTTCTCGCCCGAGATCAAACCGGGCATGATGCGGTCCTTGAGCTCCTTCTTGGCGAACTTGATGACGGGCGGGCAGCCGATTCCGTAACCGCCGAGCATGTTCCAGACGAAACCGCCCGATCCCACGCGCGACAGCTCGTCCGTGATGATCATCTCGTGGAACAGGTCCCATTTCTCGGGAGGCACCGACTTCACGGTGTTCTTGGTGTACTCTACGGGATAGTGCACGCCCAATAGACCGGCTAGATAGCCGCGACGGCCGGCCTCGAGGAAAATCTCGCGGGGTACCTCCTTCTTCTCGTCCCACTCGGTAACGAATGGCTCGATCTCATTCTCGACCCATTCCCGGACCTCGGCGCGTAGAGCGGCGTGGGTTTCGTTGTAGTAAGCAGAGTGGTACTATAAGTGTATACATATATTAGCACCTTTTTTCTTTTTCATGTTTTATATATGAGACTCGAGTCGTCGAGCCCCATTTAACACTTGAGGGGAAGTAAGGCAAGAGGAATGAAATCCATACATTCTGGTACCAGCTAGGATCGGCAAAGGGAATCTGCTCGCCGAATTGTTCTAGCGCCTCACTCTCACTCTCATCCGTGACAGGAGCGGCCGTCTTCGGTACGGGCGCGGCAAGGGTGGAGGACGGGGTGGCCTCGGCCTTCTTGGGCTCGGGCTCGGGCTCGGGCTTGGGCTTGGTATCTAGCGAGCCGATCTGGAGAGAGGCCTTGTACTTCTTTAGGATGCCCTCGTTGTGGTATTTCCAAAACTGCTTCGACGCGTCTTTACCGGCGACTCGGGTGAGGATTTTCTTGCCGCCTGTTTTTTTTTTTTTGCTCTACATTAGTTCCGTGACCCTTGCGCTTCTGGTTTATTTATTCAATCCGCCATGCTAGGGCCGGGCGCATATGCGCAATAAGTATGCGACGCATGCGACCCGTTTCCAATAACCCCGCGAAAAAAGAAAAAAGAAATGAATATTCGACGTACCTGGATGATCATCCTGAAACTTTGTAAGGTCATATACGTCCTCGTCAACAGTGATCCATAGCGAATCACTCTTGTTATGGGAGGCGACGTCCTCTTTTGTGAAAGTCTTGGACATTTTGAAAGGACGGACGACGATAACAGCACACAAACAAACAATAGGTCGATTGCTAGTATGTAAGAAGGAAAGACAAGCTGTTACTGGGTATATAATGAAGCGTTCGAGAAGATGGGAAAATAAATAAACGAAGTAAAAAAAAAACCTCGGTTCGGTTCCTACACCTGAGCTTTATTATTATTCTATTCTTACCCCAAGCCCAAGGTCTTACCTATGCTTATCTAGATTATGACGAAGCTCGGCTCCTTTTTTTTATTGCTGTGCTGGTTTGGTTTGGTTTTATTTTCACATGCTCCCGCCCGCCCACGAGTCACGCTGACAACTTATGAAACCCCACACCATTTTCCTTCTCTAGTAGATATTTCGTTTCCGACTAAACAACAGGAGCCAATTTCCGGGGTTCGTGTGGGGAAAAGATAATTGTCATAGATGGATGGGAACAAAGTACCTGCATATGCCGCATTCTTTTCTGTCATGTGTCCTTCGGACGATGGAAAACGGGTTGACATGTGATTGCTGCGAACTTTTTGTAAAATGGAATGGAAATGGTGCTGATGTCATTCAGTTAAGCATTTGGCGGGCGAGAAATGGTGCCGAGGCAAGTCTATATCTGGTTAGATTGATATGTATTCGGCGGCGCTTGGCTTTATCTGGGCTAGTGTAGTTTATAGGAAATCGGGACTAGGTAGTTCGTGTCCACTGTCTCCTTACGGAATAAGGAAGCAGGTATGGCAGGTGCTAAACAAGTAATATCAGCCCCTTCGTCATCAGGTTTTACGCGGCTTCCTTCAGCTCAGCACAAGCTCGCTCACCAACCTGGCCAAGACGTATCGGTACACTGCCAGTCGGGTCTTTGAGCAATTGAATATAAGAATGCCTAGCTGAATAAATGGTAGTCTTGACGATTGGCGCTTTTGAAACCGGTTCAGCTAGGTAATCTACCTGGTATCGAACCAAATGCTTGTTCGACTAAAGATGATCCATCGCTACCTACCAAGCTCGGAAAGTCCCATTTTATAGGGATTAGTTAGGTGGGTAGGGCAAATACTTGCATACGACGCGACGGACCGTGATGCGATTCCTTAGCAAAAAGTAGCGATGGATTAATCGGGCTGGGCAAGACACCAGTTTCTTAACGCCGACATACCTACAACGAGACGAAATGTGGCTGTGTAACGATATGCGATAAACCCTCCTTAAGCATACGGAGGACCAACGTTTCCAAGGCATTTTCAGTCCACGACTTGGTTTGGTGTACGATAACCACCTATCCTTGACATCCTTTCCGTATGGCTTGAGATTTGGGGCAAACTCGAGTCGAAAAAAGAGGACAAGTCTCGGCTAATTGTTGTTCCCGGTGGCCTCTCACTCTACCTCCCACACCCAATGAAGCACGCCGACTACCTAGCTATTAGGGGCTGTCTTATCCAAAAGGCCTTGCGGAAAGTTCATGCTCAAGAGGGAGATTCACCGCTCCCGAGGGCTTATAGGACAACATCACAAGGCGAAAATTAATTGCATTCCTGGATACAGATGGCCACGATATAATGTCGGTACACATGTGTATAACGTCAAGTTGTCGCTGGTCGAACGGACAATCAGCCCGACCAGGCCGTACACAATGCAGCCTCGCATATAAAGGCAGATCCTCATCACTATCTCATTAGCCAGTAGGTATATCTCGGTTTTGATGTCCGGGATATGATTTTATCGCAGGTAGGAGGTAATTGGTCTCTTAGCTGAGTCTTCTAAGACTCAGGCATCGAGTTTAACCGGCATATCAAGGTTGCTTCTCAAAGATGGATAACCTCACTTATATGAAGGAAGCTTTCTATATTAGGCTTTTTCATTTCGACCCATTTAATACGAGACGACCCGAAACCAGGTTCATTTGATCGAATCGCATGGGATGGGTTGTATTCGCGACCTTGTTGGCATCCGATCTTTCATGACGATCAGAGGACGCGTCGCCCCGTGCGTCCGACGGCGATCTTGGAATGGGAATATGAATTCCTTCAAGAACCGCCATCTTGCTCCTCAACAGTAGACTTCTCCAGGTCCATCAAATCCCACAGCTTCTCCGTGCTCTAAGAGTTTGGTTAGGGGGCTTGACACGTGCTGAACCCTCATACGTGACTGCGACTACCAAAAAGATGCGCCGACATACGATTCCACTGGCCTTGAGCCTGTGGTCATCAATGGTCTTCGGTATCCCTGACTGTCCCTTTCTAGGGCCATCTTTCCCCAAGCCTACAAACTTGGCCGAGTCACCAACAATTCAAGCCGCCCTGAAGAATCTTACTGCGGCTTTCGAGGAGTACGACAACACAGCGCACAACAACCCGAACCATACATCTGTGAGTAGTTGTCCCAAGGATTTTTCTTTGCATGTGATGAGAAAATATTTGCAATAGGGAAAGATGTTTCCCATCTCCGTCGGATGCCATTTACGGATCTCTTCGCGAGGCCTGAGAATATCGCCCTGTACTAACTCTGCTGCGTATCGAAGTGGTCCCTTCAAATTTTCTCAGAATCATCCGATGAGCCACTATGGGAGCACTATCACACGGCGGCCGATCTAAACACGGACGAAACATCGGGGAATTTCTCCGTGGGTCCCGATACCATCTACCGTCTCGGGAGCTTAACCAAGATCTTTACGATTCTGACATTTCTCATCGAAGCCGGTGATTCGTACTGGAACACGCCAGTCACTGAATACATCCCCGAGCTGGAGGAGCTCGCGGCCAAGGCTGAATCTGATCCTGTCATGTTTGTGGATTGGGATAGTATTACTTTGGGAAACCTGGCTAGTCATACTGCTGGTATCGTTAGAGATTGTGAGTAAACTGAGATTCCCCCTTTTCATCTGAAAGTTCAAAAGATGTAAAGAAGGAGGTACTAAGACCATATGCAACTCTCTAGACACTATAGAGGGTGAATTGACCCAAGAACACAACCAAACAGAACTCATGGACCAGGGGTTCCCCCCAGCTGTACTGAACATGACGCCCTTTTGCGGCGAAATAATACCATGTACTCGAGCTCGTACGCAGCACCCCTCTTCCCCTTTCTACTACCTACCTGCAAATGTAGGACTTATTCAGATGGAAACCCCCAACTAAAATAAAAAAACAGAGCTATTTCACGGCCTCGGCATTGTTCCCCCCTCATTCGCCCCGGCCCATACACCGGCGTACTCCAATCTAGGCTACCACCTCATAGCATACGCTCTCGAGGCCATCACGGGGAAGCGATTCGTCGACATGCTAGAAGAGGACATTCTTCAGAAATTAACTCTAAACCATACTTATTACAACCAGACGCCACCTAACGAGCTCGGCGTGATCCCACCCGGGAATGAATTCGGATGGAACTACAGTCTCGGCGAATCTAGTCCGTAAGACCTCCCTCCTTCCCTTACCATCATAACATTCTCTTCTTCCACGATCCAGTATATATATATATATAGAAAATAGCACGCACATCCACTAACCAGCCCCCGCCCCATATCCCAAGAACGGGAAACATGTACTCCTCAATAACCGACCTCTCAACCCTCGGCCGCTCCATATTCCTCAACAAACTCCTCCCCCCACCCCAAACCCGCCGCTGGCTCAAACCCGCCGCAACAACAGCCGACATCCACGAAGGAACCTCTTATCCCTGGGGCTACCGGCGCATCCCCCTCGACGCCGCGGGCGACGGCCTGGAAAACCGCATCGTGGACGTATACAGCAAAGCAGGCAGCATAAACATGTACGCCTCGCTCCTCGTGCTTATTCCGGACTACTCCGTCGGTATCGCAGCCTTACTAGCCGGCGGATGGCCCGGAAACGCAAACTGGGACATGGCCGATCTAATCGGTCCAATTCTCCTCCCTGCCCTCGAACAAACAGCGCGCGAACAAGCAGATGATTTTTTATTCGCGGGGACTTACTCGCATTCCGAAATGAATAGTTCCCTGGTCCTTTCCACACAGCCGGATAAACCGGGCTTGGGGGTAGATTCGTGGATAAGTAATGGGACGGATATGATTCCTGTTGCGATTAGGTATACCTTGAATTATAATGTTACGGGACCCAGTATACGGTTATTTCCTACTGGTCTCTCAGCAGGAAAGAAAAGAATTGCGTTCAAGGCCATGATTGAGAATACGGATTCAACTGATAGAAGGGATAAGATGTTTTCGACGAATTGCGGGACGTGGGTTAGTCAGACTGTGGCTGTTTATTCGGATTATCCGCTTGATCAGTTTGTTTTTACGATGGGGGATGATGGGACGGGGGTGGAGAGTGTGTTGCCTTTGGCTTTGAGGGCGGCGTTGAGGAAGGAGGGGTAGGGGTAGGGGTAGGGGTAGGGGTAGGTTAGGTGGATGTTTGTTTGTGTACGTAGGGTTATTAGAGGCGATAAGTAGGTATGTGATGGGTTAGGGTAGGTTAGGATAGATGGTGCTATGTTATGGAAAATAATTTCTAAAAAAACGTTGGGAGTCGAAAACTTTCCAGAGATGTATAAAGGCTTGAGGGTTAGATGAGTGAGTGAGGCTACGGACTATTAGTACCTAGTAAGTAAGTACGCCGCATACTTGCTCTAGGACCCCGAATTATGAGTATGTAAGTAGGTATTAATGAATCATGTTGTCCAAGTAATTTTTAAATCATTCGCTCCTGCGCCGTCCGAGATGCAAAAATAAACCCAAATGTTTCTAGTTACCTAGTTAATCAGTTTCCAATTCCGCCTTCTCATCGGCCGTCATCTGCGAAGCCGCCCGTCCAAACCTCACAGTAACCACAAAAGCAAACGCAACAACGGACAGCGCAACCCCGACCCAGAAAGCAATCTGGTACTGTTCCCGAGGACCTATCTCCCCCTCCCCTTTATTCCTAACATGTGTAGCGATAGCCAAATCGCCGATCCCCAACCAAAAGGCTATACCGAGGTATAACACGCTGTTGATGAGAGCACCGGCCGTTGCCTGGAGACGACGGGGCATGGCAGTGGTTATGAAGACGTTGGTGACGTTGTACGTGATGTCCACGCCTATAGTTCCTGCCAACATGGCGGGGAAGACGTAAGCCCAGTAGAGGAAACTGGTGGACGGGTTTTCGTTATTGTTGTTGTTTGATTTTTGTTGTTGTTCGGGGAGGACGGCGAATAGGACGCATGATAGGAAATACCCGGCAGAGGATATCGTCATCAGGATGCGGCCTGATAGGATGTGTAGCACGAACCCGCCGGCGACGGCGAGACAGAAGCCGCCCGCGGCTAACGGGATGAACCATGCTGCTGTTTGGAGAGGGGTTGTGTGTAGTACCGTTTCAATGCTATTGAAATTTTGTCAGCAATGCGGTTTAAGAGACGGAAAAGGGGAAAGGAGAGTGGCTTACTAGTAACTCGAGTAGAAAAGAAAGAGACCAAAGACTCCATAAGCGCAGAATAGAGCAAAGCACAATCTCTTCATGTATTTGGGTTTGAACAACTCTGAAGGCAGAAGGGGTTGCACCGCGACCCAGCCCTCGATATAGACAAATGCACATAGCAGGAGGACACCGACGATGAACGTCACAAAGATGGCGGGCGATCGCCATCCGTCCGGGGCATGGCCGCCATCACTAAAGGCGTAGACGACGAGCAACAAACCCGGCACGACAGTGACCATGCCCCACCAATCCATGACAGCGTCTGCGCTATGATCGCCCAGATCCCGCGGGATGGTGACGAAGCCGACGACGATGACGAAAAATACAAAGATTGTCCCGATGTAAAAGTACCACCGCCAATTCAGCCACTGCCCCGCTATGGCGCCGAAGAGGATGCCAAAGTAGAAGCCGATGCATGCAAAGGCGCCGTAGATGCTATACATCAGATTCTTGCGCGGGCCAGGCCGGTACGTGTGGCCGAGCAGTGCCAGGCCGGCGGGCAAGAAAGCGCTGAAACCAACACCTTGCATGGCCCGACATACGATGAGGACGTGGGTGTTGGGGCTGAAGCCTGCGGCGAGAGACCATACGAAAGCCCAGGCGTGTCCGCCCAGGAAGACGTACCGGCCGCCGTAGAGATCGCACAGTCGGGCAAAAGGGAGGAGGAGCGCGGCGGTCGTCAGGTTGACCACGGCGGCCGGCCACGTCTTTTCGGAATCGGGCATGTTTAGAGCCACGCCGACTTCGGGCTGCACGATGTTGTACCCGCTCACGAAATACTCGCACATCATCATCGACAGTGTGATGGACATGACGAAGCCGCATTCTGCCCAGGCGTTGCGGAATGTGGCGGGACGCTCTCGGCCTAGCCGCTCCAGAGCCTCCTTGTCGAGGACTTCGGCGTTGTCTGTTTCTGTTTCGTTTCCTGTCCTGTTGTTCCTCATCTCCGTCTCGTCTGTGGTGCGTATCGGCGTTGACACGCCTTTCTCGGCAACAGATGGTTCTGCCATGATGTTGTTTGCCTTGCTTACAGCAAACTCAGTCAGGACTCGGGAGAGAGTGGTGAGGTTTATTTTTGAAATAATGGTCTGACCCCGCCATGTTGGAAAACCTGAAGCCGGCCATGCTCCGTTGTTATATATAAAGACAAACAAAAAGTTCGTCAGAGGTAGAAATTGTAGATTCTTCAAAGGCTAAGGAACTAGGACTACCGTAGTAGGTGGCCGGCCCCGTACAACGGCCCCACGCAGCAGTACAATTTGCCATTTCGATACCAAATAGAGAATAAGGTTGTTTGCTGACTCGGCTGGCCGCTTACGTGTAGAAATGGAAGAAGTCATCGAGGTGTAGGTACCTGTAATAGGCCGCTTTGTTGCTTCCTGTGTGCCCGTTGAAAAGTGCCCACTGAAAATGTAACAAAGGCTGTCAATGCCAAGCATTTCGACATCTCTTCCTTTTTTTTTCTTTTTTTCCTTCATGCATTACTTGCATCTTGGCTTCCCTATCCGGTCTAGATCAAAGAACTTGCTCCATTTTTTAACCGTTACATAATAGTTCATCTACACGTACATGTACATACAAGCACGTGCACATGTACATGTACTTCCCAACTCTGACAAACACACCTTCCGCACATGTGCAACTAGTACTCCCCTAGCTCTGTACTTGCTACAGACTGGTCTAGACATGATGTTGTCTTTTGCCTGCATGATCATGTAGCCTGTTGGTATGTGAGGTTTGTCTTCTGTTTGCCTGGAAGAAGAAATATACCGCGAAACTTTGCGTAACCAGTTGGAACTTGGCCCTTCATCTGAAGCATTTACATTACACGTAACGCAGGGATATTCCCGAATCCGATACTCACTAGTCAGGCGTCTTGTTTCGTATTACTCACTCGAATTACGTGCGTACTTGCAATTGGCTATTCTAGCCCCCCCCCCGGTTCTCCATGCCCTACACTAAATTTGAACGACACCGGATGTCCTCTCATGCTATTGCTCACAAAGTGACGCGCTTGCTCATCTAACTGATCTATGAGTGAACGGAAAGCCTGCCACAACTGCCGAAGACGCCGGCTCCGGTGCGACAGATCGGTACCAACGTGCTACAAGTGTGCCAAGACCGGGCAGGAATGTCTGGGCTACGGTCAACTGTACCGATGGGTCGATTCCGAAAAAACCGTCGGCAGTCAAGTTGGTCATGGACGGAGTATCACTCCGGCCGTCTCCGCAACATCCTATAGTTCCAGTGCCGGTGCCATATGTGATGTAGACCGGCGCACACGCTCATATCATGAGGAATCGGATGCTTTGGGGTTACTAGGAGACGACCAACTCATCAAGCCCTTTGTTGTTTCCATTGCCGATCCTCTACTCCAGGATCTTGATGCATCTTCCCGGCGGTATATGTCCTATTGTACGTCCGCATATTCTCCTCTCATGTCAACGGGGGAAAGAGAAACCGGACTAACACTCCATGTAGTTTCCTTTCGATTTTGTCAAGATCTAGTCATCCATGATTCGGCCGAGCTAGGGACAAACCCGTTTCGGGAACTCATTCCCATGTCCCAGACTTACCCCTACTTGCAACAGATAATCATTGCAGTATCGGCAGTACACTATTATAACACTCTCAGTAATAATACCACGTCTCTAAAGACGACCGTCTACTCTCCCCTTGCTCGGGCTGCACTCATAGATGCCTTGAACGCAAGACAAAAAGCCATCAGGGGACTAATAACAATAATTCAACAAAAACAAACCGGTAAAGAAGAGTCTAGGGGACGGCAACAACAAAAACAACAACAAGCAGACCAAGACGCTTTACTCGCCACCGTTCTCTTCTTCGTCAACTTTACCCTCATCGACTCGGGAAGGGAAGATTGGAAAGGTCATCTGACAGCCGCCGGCCGACTTTTATCGTATCATGGCCTCTCAACACTGTCATTTGCACATGTCGCAGACAAAAACTACATGTACTCGGGCCCCTTTTCTACGTTTACGCATGGTACTACTACTGTTCGGCCTCCTATCACGACGTCCGAGGAAGAAGCAGCGACATACGAGTATCAGCAGCAAGGGATGATAGATCAACAACCTCTTACCGCATGCGATTACGTCGCTTCCGACACTATAGCATATCTAATATGGAACTGCGCCATCGGAACTTTGGTTTCTTCCTCATCCTCATCATCTCATCAACATCGACAACCATCACCCTCTTCATCCCCGGACAAGAATCAGACTCCCGATTTCGACTTTTCCACCCAAATCCTAACATGGGACGTAACAAAAGTCCTGAAAATCCTTTCCCGCACCGAAGCAAACAGCTATCACAGCTGTCCAACCCTTCTGATGGGAATCGTCCTCCGAGCCTCCCGCATAACTCAATACCTCAAACTCAAACTCAACCACCACTCCCACCACTACTCATCGTCCCCCCAAACGATGACAAAGGAATACCTAACCCTCCTCCACGAAGCCTCAACCTTCAACATCGACACCTGGGCATCCGGCGTATCCACCCACGTCATCGGCATCTTGCGCATCACCGCGGAATCCGATCAAGACGAGTTATTAAAAGTCCGTCGTCACATAGCAGCCACATATCGCGCTGCCGTGTGTTTATACATCTTACTAGTCGCCCCACACCTTTCTTCCCTTCTTCCTACCACCTCGCCCACAATCACCATACCGATACCGAGCAGCGAGGAATTAGTATCATCCATCCTCCACCATCTCTCCTTCATCCCCAAGACGAGCGCCATCTTCAAATTCACCGTCTGGCCTCTCTTCCTGACCGGCGTAGACGCCGTCTCAGATATTCATCGGTCCCGCGTCAGTGAACGATTGCGCGCTATGCGGGATATTTGTCCTTGGAACTTGTTGACTTCGGCTATCGAGACGTTGAGGGAGATTTGGAAATTGAGAGATGAGATGTTGGAGGCCGAACAGGATTGGCTTTCGCGATTGCGGGGATTGAAGATTGATTGTTTGATTGTCTGAAGCCTGTTGTTGTGATAAGATGTCTCGGGTAGTAGTAGTGAGATGACCCTACGAGAAGGGTCCTGATAGTCGATAACAAGCCATCACAAGAAAACCGGATTGAAAGTAATGATAATTTTAAACATATCCCAGACTTTCTCGTCTCTTGGATTTCCTATTCGAGCCATACAAGGCCACCGTTGGGTATATTTTTGATCCAAGAAAATCCAGAATGTACGTAGCGCCAAGCTCAAGCCTCATCCAAGACACATCAAGTATACAATAACCGTCCCCTTTCAAACTCATACAGAAGAACATGCCCAATCTTTTAGTCAGGTTAGCTGATATCCTCTCCCATGTGGTTTTCCTTTCTCCTCTTCTTCCCGCTCAACATGGCCCACATATCATCGCGAAGCCTTGTTGCGGGTTCCGTAAAGCTAGCCTCGTATGCGTCGATCTGGGGTTTCTCCCAGACAAGATCGGCCTCCAAGGGCTTGACAAACTTGGTGCGCTTCACAATCTTCCAGCCAAAGTACAATAGGATGGCGACGAGAGCCATGGTGTAAGGGGCGAAGAAATCGCCCACATTCCACCTACCAGGGAGGAACACGGTGTATCCGAAAATCCCCTCAATGATAATCATGTACACAAAGGTGATGTAGGCGCAGTACGGCTGGAACCAACCGCAGTAAGGCATAGTCTTTCGATCAATGCCCTGCGCCTTGCAAGCCCTGTAGAAAAAGATGTACGTCAAGCTCATGATGATGTAGTTGATCATTGTCGCACCATTCGTCACGGCCTGCAGCCAGGTTACGGCTTGCGCTGTGTTTCCCGATACTTGGAGAAAAGAGATGAAGGGGAAGATCATGACAACCGCGAAGGCATAGATGGGAATTCCGTTCTTCATCGTCTTCTTGAAGATGCGCGGGGCGTGGCCATCACAAGCCAGGCCGTACAAGGATCGCATGGCACAGTAAACGTAGGCATTTCCAGCGCTGAAGATACTGGTGAGCAGGAGCGCGTTCACGATATGTGGCAGCACGGCAACTCCCATATTCTGCATAGCAATGACGTAAGGAGAGCCCTCGGCAGTACCGGAGCCGTTATTTATCAGCTTCTGCGAGTTGGAAGGGATGACGATGCCGACGGCTAGCGCACCGAGGACGAAGAACACGAAAAATCGCCAGTAGACCGTCTTGAAGCCGTTCTTGAGGTAGACGCGAGGGCGCTCGGTTTCGCCCGCCACCATGCCGAGATATTCGGGACCGACAACGGTGAAACAGGCTGAGAATAGCGAGCCGAGAAAGCCTTCGAATCGACCAAGTGCACCCTTGTGGATATATTCGTTGAACGCACCGGGTGAGTACCAGTATCTAAATCCGTATGGTTCGTGTTGTGGGTTTCCGCCGACCGCAGTGATGAAGGTGAAGAAGAATACGATCAGAATGAGTAGTAGCTTGCCGGAAGCAAGCCAAAATTCCGCTTCACTGTTAGAAGTTAGCCCTCGTCCCTATGCTCGACGCGAGAGATCGTTGCGGAGGAAATCGGTTCCATGCGAGCGGTGGTATTGCCAATCTTCGTACGGCCGTCCTGTTTCAAGCCTGCCCCCAAAGATACAAAAAGGATAGATGAACTAAACTCACCCATAGTATTTTACCGCAGCAATGTTAATAATTCTGTGCGCGGGTTAGTAAAGACAATTTTGACGTGGGAGCTCGTATCAAATTTCCTTACGCGTAAAGTATGATGACAATGACACATATAGCGGCGACCGGTATCTTGTCCGTCCAGAAAGTGAGGACCAGATTCAGGGCCGTTATTTCGAACGGGATAAGGATGGCTTCGTATAAGAAAAAGTTCCATCCGGCAAGGAATCCAAGGGCGTCGTCAACCCATCGACCGGACATTCGAATGAATGAGCCACTGACGGGCATGTAACAAACCATCTCGGCCAGCGAGTTGTTGATCAGACACACCATGAGCGCATGGAGGGAATAGCCGAGCAGCAGGCTGGCGGGGCCGCCCTTGACCAGGCCACCGCCGATGCTGACAAAGAGACCGGTACCGATAGTGCCGCCGATGGCGATCAGTTGAATCTGTCGGTTACCAAGATGTCGGTGCAACTGGTCTTTGTTATCCTCGGCATAACGAATCGAATCGGCCATGCTGGAATCCTTCTCGACGGACCCGGACCCGTTGTCGACGGCTTCATTCGATGGTACTGCCGCCATACTGAGAGCAAGAGAGAGAGCTGCGCTGAGAGAGCGGAATACTGGATAGAGTATACGACGTCTGGATGCAGAGGGGGCTCAATGACATTATACTATGGTCGCAATGGACTCGGGCCCTGCTTGGGTGGTATGATGCGACGAGATCCGATGCGGGTTGGAAGTCGAGGCTATATTAACGATAATATCATACAAGGGCTCGATATATAGTACAGGAGAGTCCGTACAGAGCACACTCTAGGAAAGACGGAACAAGAAAGCCACGGCGCTGGGGGCGGGCTTGGTTTTGTATTTCTCAGGTCCCCACTGTGGCCTCGTGGGATTTTACCGGAGATCTGTTGCTGTGGGATTTGAGTAAAGCTGTTGTCCAGGAGAAAAGTTGTATCTGGGCAGGTAAGGGTGTAAGGGTGTAGTCTAGGGTGTACAGCAGGGTGTAGCTGGGAAGCGGGGAGCCTCTATCGCCGGTGTACTTGAACCTGTTAACTACAAGGAAGTCCCTACAACGAAGTATCTACAAGAGTCTCCATTCAGTCAGAAAGTAGGTACCTACCTATCCCGCTATCTTCCAGTGTTCTCATCTTCAGTTGCGCCTACCAGGGACAGAATCTTTGTATGTACTTCGGTTTTACCCTTCTCTTCTAGAATAGGTAGCACCCATCGAGGCTAAAGCTGTCCACCCAGTAGAAAGGCGTTTGATTTGTGGACTACTTCCCTCTCGTGAATTACCTACTTGTCGCATACTGTATGTACAAGGGTTGCTCTTACTTAGCGCAGGTTGAAGCAAGTATGTACGTGTACGTATGTTGTCGATCATTCTTGTCCAACAAGGCAAAGAAGATCTCAACTTATTGCTACCTACTTTAACATTTTGTACCCTTTGCGATTTCCCCTCCTGCCTCCTATCTCCTCCCTACTGTGTACGAGTATATTTCGTTTTTAGTGAAAACATCGAGCAACATATCCCATGTCACAACGCCACGGGGGCTCATTCGCGACCCAAAGAATGAACTGGGCTTCTACCTATCATTATTCACGCCCCGCTGCGGAAAGGTCATACGAGGGGCCTGCGAGGTAAGGTGTTCATTCGGCAAGTCACTTTTTTGCAAGGGGGGGACGATCATTACTTATTTAGGTAAGGATTTTCCCCCCTAGCAAAAAAGGGTACATGTGGTGCTCAGCCTGGCCACTCAACGGACCCACCCCTCACTGCCATGCAACATGACTAAATTTCGACCTGTAAGGGCATTCAGAAGTGCTTTCAGACCTAACTAATCATTTTAACCTAGACTGACTGCATTTTAACCTAACTAACTGCATTTTAACCTAACTAACTAAATTTTGACCTAACTAACTGAATTACAGCTATTTTCAACACCATATAACATAGCCTGCCAACCTACCTGCCAACCTACCTGCCAACCTACCTGCCAACCTACCTGCCAACCTATCTGCCAACCTATCCGCCAACCTATCTGCCAACCTATCCGCCAACCTATCTGCCAACCAACCTACCTACCTACCAACCAACCTACCTACCAACCAACCTACCAACCTACCTACCTACCTGCCGACCTACCTGCCTGCCAGCCATAGCTAAGGGCTACAAACACCTAACCGACGCAAATAAAGCCCAAATTCGGACCCTATCCACCAAGGGGGGTATAACCATTGCAAAAATAAACAAAAAAACTGGTTTTTTAAGGGGTTAGATCAAAAGGGCCCTGCAGGCTCCACAAGGTCCTCGCCGCTAAAAAGGACCTAGTCTAGCTATAACAACAGAAAACAAAGAATATTTAATAAATTTTGTTATATTTTCAAAGTCTAACCGCCTTTTAACATAGTCTAAGCTTGCAAAGGTCTTTTTAAATAAAAAATACAGTCTGTATACCGTTTAAAGAGCCCTTCGCAGCTATAGCTTTAAGCAGTACGTTGCTAAGCTAAAGCTACCGCTTTTAAAAACAAATAAACAAAAGCGACTGTAGTAAGCTAAAAAGTATGTTACATAGACCTATAAGCAGTAAGCTAAGGTATTATAGTCTAACAAGACCTAGGTTACCAGCGGCCACTACACTAAGCCCTATATAACGCGTTAAAGGGGCAAAAAATACGCTAACAACTGCGTACTTCTAAAGTACTAACAAAAGCAAAGCTAAATATTTTAAGGTTGTTTTTCTAGCTATAAAAAAGGCCCTAACGTCTTTTAAGAAAAGGACTAGGGGTTAATAAGGAAAAAAAGTTATCAGCAGCAAATTGTACTTATTATTAACGGCTAAATTCGTTAAACCTATTAAGAAACAGGTATTTTGTTAACCTTTATACAAGACAAAGCCCCTAGCTATGCAGCTAAAAAGACTAGTGTTAACCTAGCTAAAAAGGGTATTACTATTATAACCTAGCTACCTTATTCACCTAACCTTAACCCTATAAAAACAGCATAAAATAGGTTAAAGCAGCATTTAAAAGCCTATCATAGTCATGTTAAAAAGCCGTTATATAACATATTAAAAGCATAGGTAAAGAAGGCTTAGAAAGCTATTCTAGATTCCTATTTAAAAAGGTTGTTAAAAAAAATGCCTAACCGTTGCAAAGCCGTAATTACTGCAAATAGTAGCTTCACAAAGCACTAAAGGGTTAGTAAATAAGTTAATAAGTTAATAGGTTAATAGGTTAATAAGTTAATAGGTCAGGTAACAAGGCTAAAATATTAAGCGCGCAATTCTATTAGTTCAGTCAATTTCCCATACAAATTCTGTAAGTACCTTACCATGCCAAAGGACCCATTTGCAAGTAGATACGGGACCCATACTACCTATGCAATAAACACCTTACCTCACAGGCACCTCGTAAAATGTTAGTTCATCTACAAGTAAAAGATGCAACATTCCCTAGACACCCCACACTCTCCACTGGGGCCGACCTGCTGGGGCTGGTAGTATACATCACGATTAGTTTAGCATCGTTGGTTTTGCCCCAAGAGCTTTTGCTAGTTTACCTTTTCGCTTTTAGACTTCTCTAGCCCAAGCACCCCGATACTAGTCAACATAAGGGTTTGCCCAAGGAAACCAGTTGCTCACAAAACGCAAATGGACGGTTGCTAATTGGTTCCTCACTTCTTATGGTATGGCCGCTCGATCACGCAAGGGAAAACAAGCAAGGCCTACGGCGCTTTGTGTAACTGTGGGAATTGCCTATAACCCCGACGCTAAGGGATGATTTACAGCGAAAATCTACTACTGTAGGCAAGTGTAAGGATTACACGCGTTGTTCAGCTGGATAGCACGGCACGCAAAAAGATCCAGAATGCCAAGAACAGGGTCTTTTTTCAACGTGATGGTAGGTACCACTCGGGTGGCCCGAAGTAGACTGCCAGTCGGCAAGATCTTGTTCGATTGAAAGGTTCATTCCTGTGTACATAACCTACTCGTGGGGAGCATTTTATTTGCAGGGTAGGTGATACCTAGACGAAAACACCTACGTGTATTTCGCTCAAGATAAAAAGACATTCTCCTGCGCTTATTAACTCATTCGGCAGCCCTACTGGCACTTCTTTAGTTTGCACAACCAGCTCGTACTAACCCGGTCGAACAAAGTGTCCGGCTGCATTTAGTGACGACACTATTGACAAGGGCGCTGGCCAATCAAGTACTCTCACTCACCTCAATCGCGTAGTAAACAGTCAAAGTCAAAGTTGCGCAGACCGGCGAATACCAATCTACTTGAGTATCTGGGGTTATTGAGTTATGAGATCTCGTCGATACCACCATTATCACGACGATGCCATACTATCCTGTCACTCCTGCCCAGTGTCTATCGCAAGTCACCTTCGTCACGCTACAGCGGCGGAACAGGGTGGGCGACAGGTCCTCTAGACGCACTATGACGACATACCCTACCTACTCGTACGGCCGCGCCACCCTTTCGCAGCTGTTCCTTTTTCATCTCACCTACCTAATAATCAGCCCAAATACTAAATAGGGTAAGTAATTCACGAAAGAAACCCGATTTATCTCCCCATATCTTGGCATCTTCAATACCATCGACGGGAAGGAAGAAAATGATAAGATTCATAACACTATAAATGTTTATCATATCTTGCAGAAAAGATAACGGGCTTTAGTCGGGGTGAGGAGAGACAGCTTAATGAAGTCGAGATTAGGAGAAATCTCGGTCTTGGTCATAAAACCTCAAGCCTTCTTTCTACCTTCTACCTTATCAACTAATGACGGGCCAAGGTGACGATTCTAGAGAAACCTTATCAAAGGGTTAGCCCTCTTTGACTTTCTAACCTCGAACCTGGACCGATCTATCTACGCCGGTGGCTGTATCGTATAATCCCCATCCCGCGGAGTTGAACCTCCTAGACACATCTCCGGCGGCTCAAGGTCAAACTAGTGAGGTTAAATGTGTCTAGAACGTAGGTTAGTTGTGATGTTCGTACACCTGTCTACCTGTACTCAAAATGCACACGTGCATCAAAGACTAGCTATATCCCTTGGTAGGTCCAGATAGGAGGTCCGGTTAACTGATAGGTAGGTGAGTTAGGTGAACATGGGGGACACGACAGATAGAGAAGATATAGTTGCTCTTCACTTAATTGGCGTCTTTGATATGCAGGTATGTCTGCGATGACCAGAAAAAATAGAAGCAATATACGGCAACTCGATAGTGTTGAATTATAGTGATAAGGATCATTTTCCTTGTTCAAGATATACACAGAGGTCAGGAGCTCGTATGGAACCAATCACGATAAATATATAGTCGACACTGTCTTTACATGGGTAATCACATTCATCTATCGCGGGATATGTGTTAAATGTTTGACGTTTCACAACGATTATAAATTCAATGCATATGGATTGGATTGGATTGCAAAGATGAAGCTTATTCTACCCTGTTCCGTGCCGAAATGCTGAGAGACCTAAGGTTAGGCCTGTATGATGATGATGATGATGATGATGGTGGTTGATTTTGATTCTACTTTTCCCAGCCGAGATGCCGTGTGGCATGTAAGTAAGTACCTACTTATGCATAGACAATGTGATATGCCGCTACCTTGTGTAAAAGAAAAAGAAAAAGGCAGCAGAAAAAAAAAGTCAGGACCGGGGGGGGAGTGTAAAACGCCGCTTATCTAAGGTACCTAACCTAACCTAGCTCATAAAGCCGTTGACGACGGTGACAACAGTGGTATACACCATTGCGACCAATCCGACAATCATAAAGACGATATCGCCAATCTTGGCCGCCCTCGATTCCGCAATGCTCTTGTAATGCAGATAGGCGGGGTAGATGTACACGAGAGGGACACAAGCGACGGAACCGATGAGCGCGACGAAACGGTCGAGGTTTCCGGTTCCGGCGATGGAGATTCCGCCTACGATGAAGACGAGAAAACTCCGGAAAGCGTTCTTCTTCCATTTGGTCCCCAGACTTCTCTTGCCGGATTTATGGCCGAATAGACGGCCCTCTAGGATTCGGATGGCGGGGAATAGCTGGACGGGGGCGCCGGCGAGGACGGCGATGGAGTAGAGGAATTGTACGGCGTTGACGAATTTGTTGTCTTGGGGGTAGTTGTTGATGATCTCGATCGAGGTGTCGGTTCCAAAGGTGGCGTAGCAGAGGATGCCGACGGCCGTGAAGATGATGGTGATGAGGAACATGACGATGCCGAGGAGCCATTCGAAGCGTTCGGGTTTGGCCATGGATGATTGGATGGGTAGGATTAGACCGATGCCTTCAAAGGTGAAGATGGCGGAACCGATCATGAGCGTGTACTTGCTTGGGTTGAACATGACGACGGTGGGGTTGATTCCGTGGGCGGCGATATGGGCTATGTCGTAGTAGTAGATGTAGGAAACGCCGATGAGGATGAAGACATCTGCTAGGAGCGCCACGGCACCCAGCTTCGCTATATTTCGGATAAAGGATAAAGGGATGAGAAGAATGACCTGTATCAGGATGAGTCCCGCCGCGGACATGATGTGCTGATCCTTGGGTGTCACGGCTTCGAGGAAAGAGGTCAAGTTCTCGGCCACGAACACGATACCCGAACATACGAAGCCGATTTGAGACAAGGTGATGGATCCTAGAATCAATGCTCTCATCCGAGGACCGGAGATGGCTTCGCCTATCTCACCGTAACCGCCGCCGTGACGTGCCTTGCAAGCCAGAAGCAGGTGAAAGGCGAGCATAGTCACGGCAGATACAACCACCATGGTGATGGACGAGAAAAGCATGCCGCCATTGTCAAAAGCCTTGGGGAGGAACATGATACCGGTTCCCACGAAGGCCTTTAATAGGGTGAAGAAGGTCTTGCCGGTACTAGCGGTAGCCGTCTTGCGTCCTACCCGTGAGCTCCTTCGACTGCCGAGAAGGGGCCGTCTTTCACCCGGGATCTCTTCCTCTCTCCGTCTCTGTTCCTCCTCGTCCTCTTCGTCGATGATGGCCTCATCGTCTGAGTCCGCGAGATCCTCGCCTGCAAAGTTGCCGTAGAGGTCTAAGAATTCGACAAAGTTTCTCGTGATGGGCATCCTAGAGGCCCATACATCGTTCTTCTTTTGGTTTTGTAAAAGGAAAGCCCGTCGGAAACCGCCGGGGGCCAATTGCTCCTCGACAGTGAGTCCTTCTAAATCATCCTCGTCTAAAACACCCCCCACCCCTTGCTCCGGATGATGAAAGGTGGCGGCTCGCCTGTGCATTTTTGTACGAGCGGCAGCCTTGAAAATATCTCGGTGGATGTCACCACCCTGCAGGGTCAGGGAAGAGTCCTCCGGCTGATCTGCGGTGGTGAGGTTGGGGGCGGAAGATGTGGCTGCGGGGACCTCGGAGGAAGTGCCGATGAAATCGGCCGTAAAGCCCGAAGGCAAATGTTCCGAGATTACCTCAGCCTCAGGCCGGGATTGGCCGGAGCCCGTAGATTCCGACATGTTTTGATCTGTCCAACTTCTTTTTCCCCAGGGCTTCGTAGGAAAGAAACGGTGTGTCAACCACAAGAAAAGTGACGTCAACCTATTTACCCTCGTAGGAAATATGGTCTAGCTCGCTTCGTAGCCATAGAAATTGATATTTGCTCCAAATGGGACCGTATGCTTTTCGCATAGCAAGGATGGATTTGTAACGGTGATAGGTAACTGCACCAGATTGATATATATAAAGGTTTTAAAAAATGGAGCTGCCTGGAAGGTCGGGGAAATACTTGACTACCTCTTCTACTGAGTCGACATCGTGACGGGCCCTGAGTGGGGAGAGATGCACAATGGTTCCCTAATATGGCGAATACAGAGTCAGGTGACACTGACGGTTATGGTGCTACCGCACAATCGCTAAATTCCAGGGCAGTTACTGGCCGTAAGCGACTGCTATTGGGCCAATGCGGGGGGTTGGACAGGTGTGAGGCTGGCAGGGCAGGGTATCCCCCCGGGAAAGCAGTTGAGTGGCTGACCAGTGGGTTTTAAAGCTGCAACTAGTCAGAATACGCCTAACCTTAGCCATCAGCGCTATGGGCTCTTTCAAAGTTTCACGCATTTCTCACAAAGGTAATTTGACATCATAACCTGGTGGCTAAAAGGTAGGGACGATTCCTCCTTGTGTCCCAATATACATTTTACCTAGACTACATAACACCCTTTGAATTGAACTATGGAAGAAAGAGGGTTCAAGTGCTTAACCTAGTGATAATGCTTATCTATCTCTATCTTCCTCACGCGTCCTGAAACTCGCTTCGGCAGAAATTTACGTTCCGGTTACACACGGCCTATCGAGCACTCGTGCCAAGGTTTGCTGTGGTGGGGAACGGAAAGAGAGGTGACGGGTCACCGCCGCTTCGGAGTGACCAGTCGGGCATCCGTACTGTATTAATGGGGTGATTTATCCGTTTTACCAGCCTCTGCCATCTCCCGGGAGTATCTGGCATCAAAGCCTTGACTCACGTATGAGAATAAGGTAAAGAAAGAAGCCCGGTGCTCAAACACTGACCGTACACCGACCGTACACTCTTCAGTGCAAAAGTTTGTGTCAAGACCAGATCCGATGTATGAGATGAGTCCGTACAGATAATAATACCATTTCCTATAATCTATTTCGTCTATGCACCACCATAACACCCCACGATCACCTTTTACCGCTCATCATGCCCCCCCTGCCCCCTGCCAAGCGACGTGTCGTGTCACACAACCTCCCGAATCAACATACTGTCACGGTGTTACGAACACTGTGAGTAGTAATCATTCTGCGGCACCCAACCTCCGTCAGCGTTACTTGTCACGAAGTCATTCTCAAATTCGAGACACGGTGGCTACATACCTGTTTCTTGCATGTGAACCCACTGGCACAAGTGGTGCATCCTTTGTAATCAGCACCGCCACATTGCTAGCGAGGATCTGTCAGCAGGTGATGCGAGAAAAAGGACAAGTTGGGGGCGACTTTACCTGATATTGAGCTACCGTGCAGGTAGGGGCGGCACCGCCAGACGTCTTGGTCGACGTTACGAGTGTTGTCGTTGTCGTCGGGTTGGAGCCGCCTCCGTTTCCACCTCCGTTTCCACCGCTCGCCGAACATGTAAAGAGTTCGGGTCCTACGCAAAAGTTCAAGGTTAGTATGTCCATGAGGAGCACACAGGATCGACCTTTCCGGCACGGCACACGGCATCTTACCTGGGATGGTGTACGAGCTCAGGCTGCCGTAAATGTTGATCAACAGGCCGGGATCATTTTGCTGTTGCGGAATCATCAGTTATATTCTCATAAGGACTTCGACAAAGCAAAGACTCCTACCTTGTAGATGCCGGGAATGCTGTGTGTCGAGGGCGTGACCGTTGCCGAACCGCCGGAGACGTTGATTTGTGCGCATTCCATCTAGACATAAAGTTAGCCATGCCATTAATAAAGCAGGGTGTCGGATGTCGAGACATACATAAAGCTGGGCACCATTAGACGAACCGGCTGCGTGCAGAGCAATCATCTCGGCGCGGAGAAGATATTGTCCATCAGCAAGGCACTCGGGGATCTTGATGGGGTGTTTTCCGGCATTGTTGATGACCTTGGACGTCCCCCATACGCCGTTGCTGTAACCGTCTTGTTGGATCTTGAACCTGGAAGTTCGTTGACCTGTTAGTCAAGTTCATCTATTTACGTATCAAGTGTTTTCACTTACCATCCACCACCATATCCAGGATCTGTCGTTGCGTCGCTGACCTTCTTCATGTAGGCCAGGGTGGGGCCTAGATGGCTGGATTCCATTACGTCTTCGGGACCAGACGTCAATGTATGTCTCCAGATGGCGTTCACCTGAGAGTGGGTGTTTTGTTAGCAACTCTCCCGTCATTTAAACCTGGAGGGGGCTCTTACCGTGGAGCCGGCCTGGACGTTGATGATCTTGTCAGATGGGGTTGTAGGGTTAGGGCCTCCATTGCAGGCCAGATCGTTGGTCGATACGTCTGTGATCGGTCCATCATACGAAGGAGTACGGATACCGTAAGAGACGGGGTTTGTTACGCCGCCGGCCTCGAGTTGGAGGAAGATGGTATGAGCAGAAGCCACGCTGAGGACAGCAGCGGCTGAGGCGAAAGAGTATCTCATTTTTAAGATACTTGTATGACGAGACGGGAGACAAGGGAGACAAATCTACGATCTAGCAAGGTGGGATATGTGGATGATGATGATGAGTGACTGAGACTGTTTCCGGGACACTGGTTCTACGGGGTGCGTATGCGGTTTAATATATGTTCGAACAGCTGGGGAATCAATCCATCAAGTTCTAGAGCGCCCCCTCTGTCCACATAGCAACCCGGAAAACACAGGCCCTCGCTTAGCAAGCAGGCAAGCAGGCAAGCATATCGTGACCTACGGCATCTCTTTCCTAGCAAGAAGATATGTCTTCCCCAGAATGAAAAGGTTCCCATCGAATAGAAGCGCACGCTTTTCTCGGAGAGATGTGCCTAGCGTGGTAGTTGCCCACCTCGTGGGTTGTGGAAACCGGCATCATGCGCCTGAGCCGCGGAGGTTGCTGATCCGACCCTTTTTGGGAACGGGGAAGCTAGCCCTATTTTCTTTGCGACCCGAACCCCCCAGCTATCCTAGATCCATGCATCACATCACATCACATCAACAGCGATGGAAACTTCAACTTCAACCTTGTCGTCATGAGCTTTCGTACATGTTTTCATTCTTTGTCATGTCAATACACAAACATGATATAAAACCCTTCATGTTTGAGTATTCCGAATCTAATCTGGACTGGATCAATCTGTGACACTCCATACTCTTAACACAAATTCCTCCAGTCTCAACATATCAAAGGTACCTAGGTTAGGTAAGAAAAGGGGTCTTCCTTCTAATCGAAAAAAATATGTATCTACATAGTAAAACGCCCAAAGCGCCGCGCTGCTTTCGGCTTAATCTTCCGAATCAGAATACCCTCACCCATCACACATTACATGGGTAAGTACGAGTAGGTAAGGTATGTAACCTAGGCAGGTACCATGCATACATCTTAGCGTCTCATCTAATCTGTCCATCCCCCATTGTTGTTCCATTCAAGCCCTCACTCCCCTCCGAATAGTCGGCGTATTCTCATCAATCTCAACCCCAAACTGACTCCTAGCCAACCCATAACTAATCCGCACAGCTTCACTAGCATACACCCTCATCTCCTTCTCATAAGCAGCAGTAACCCCGTCGGCGAATCCCCCCGTCTGCGCCAACAGCTTCCCCAGCAAGGCAGAATCCCTCACGGCCGTGTTCGCGCCGATACCGCCCGCAGGCGTCATGGAATGCGCCGCGTCCCCAATGACCGTGACGCGCGACTGATTCGGCCATTCGGGAACACCTCGGGGATTCGAGCAGGTGATTTTCCAAAACGCCGCCTCGCCCGCCACCATGTCGTCGAAAAGCGGCCTCACGCTCGGATGCCAACCCGCCGCGAGCGATTTCGCAATATCGGCCGCCACCGTCCCGGTGATGGTGTAATCCTCGTTCGGCGGACGGATGACGCCCGGCTGCGCACCCATCGTCCAGCCAAACTGTACTTCCGGGTCGTCCATATCGTCAGGCCGCACATTCGTGATGACGAAAACACGTCCGTCGGACCTGGTGTTGTCCAGGATGCGCCATACCCCCTCGCCTAGACCCTTGTACGCCGTCGTCGATGCTTGTCCGTGGATGCCTCTCGCGCCTGTGTCGAAGACCTTGAGGATCCCGGCTGATAATTGTTCGGCAACGCTGGAATAGATGCCTTCCCCGCCGACGAGGAGTTCCCCTTCTGTCGATTTCGATCCGTCGGAGAATATGGCGCGTACGCCGCCGTTGTCTGGTAGTATTTCGTAACCCCTGACATGTTTCCCCCAGTGGATGAAGGGCTCGCATCCCTTGAGGAATAATCTTCGCATATCCCCCCTCGATATCCCCACGACTTTCCCATCGCGCGACGCAAGAGTTTCCTTCAACGCCTTTGCTTTTTCCTCGTCGTCATCATTATCCGTAACAACGGCAGGTATCCCATCTGATAGAATCTCGCCCGTCACGGCATCGATGGCGGAAAATCCCACCCCGCCCGTCTTCCCGCAGGTTTCCCAGAATTCGCGGAATCCGTCCGGGCCGAGGACTTGTTCGATGGCGTCGAGACCCTCGTTGGAGAGTCGGAGTCTGTATCCCTGGGCGCGGAACTGGATGGATTGGTCGCGCTCGTATATGCGGAAGGGGATGGAGGCGCGGAGAAGGGATTGGGCCAGGAGGAGGGAGGCGAGGCCTGCGCCGGCGATTAGGATTGGTTTTCGCTCGGGGGATGACATTTTTTTTTCTTTTTTTTTAAAAAAAAAAAAGGAAATATGTTGGTGAGTTTGATGTGTTCTTTTTCTTATGTGAGGAGTTAAGTAAGTAAAGTAGGTGTAGGTAGTGAAAAGCCAGGTAGGCGTAAAGGGAAGGTAGGATTAGAAGTTACTCGTAAACATGTACTGTTCTATCGTGGCTGTCGTTTTGATACCTTTGTTCCCAAATATTTATATACCACTGCGTTTTATACTCTTCAGATAAACAAGTATTTCATCTCGACGACATCAGACGTTCTTATAAATTGCAACGATGAAACCTACATACATACAGTAACAAAAAGCGGGGATCAAAGCACGACATTCAAGTTCAACCCAACCTGGTCACATATTAGAAATCAAAGCATTACAAATGACTAATAATAATGCACATGCCCTCTCATGCATGGTCCTTTTTTGAAGGGGGAAAAAAAAAAAGAGTTGAATAATGATTCTATATGCATTGTTAATATTAGGTCAGCGGGTAGTACGTATAGGTAAGAGATTATATATACTTTGTACAAATTTGTATGGTAAGATGGATGTCTCAGCTGATAAATCGGTGTAATCATTTTCATTGCCCTGCGGTATCTACGAGTAGATTGAGGTGTTTCTCGGCGACTTTTGTTGGAACTAGGTACCTAGTCATCTTTTGCGTCTCGGTCTTTTCTGGATACCGTAGTTGATGATTCTTAGACAAACAAGTAGAATGTGGTGGGGGGGGGGGGGGGGGGTAAAATATTAAGATGGAGATACGATTGATAAATATTATGGATATCTTTGGCAATAAAGAAAAAAAAGGAATGCCTTTATTGAATTTATTACGTTTAA
>MU401496.1:41755-112912 GCA_022579005.1 Poronia punctata | reverse complement strand
AACATACCCCCCCCCCCCCCCCCCCCCCCCCCCCCCCCCCCCCCCCCCCCCCCCCGCCCGGCCCCCCCCCCCCCCCCCCCCCCCCCAAAAAGATGAAGATGGAGATACGATTGATCAATCTTATGGATCTCTTTGGCAAGAAAGAACAAATAGGAATGCCTTTCTTGAATTTCTTACGTGTACAAGTTACAACAGTATGTACAACGCTAGCGGGGTCGGATCTTATGTTGTACCTGCGAAAACTGATTCTTGGCGGGCGGGTGGTTTGCTTGCTTACGAGTATCAATTAACCTCACAGGATGCCTCATGGTAAGACGCTGCTTCAATGTTGTTTGTTTCTTGCCTTGCTCAGGCTCACTTTATATAAAGTTTTTTATTCAATCTCTACAAATCTTAACATATAATCCCAAGACAAAGTAAGTAAGTAAGTAAGTAAGTAGTATTATAGGTATGAGTACTTTATTGATCGCAACAGACTCAATTGCTTATGTTGACGCGAATGTAGGGAAAAGACAAGATAAATCATTAAGATATATACGTAATGATCTCATCTGCCCTCATTTGTTTACACCGTACATCAAGCTTAGGGGCCGGGAATCATCGAGCGCCGTTTCTGTATACAGGGATTATTTGTGAGTGAGTATGTAGACTAGGTGAGAGCGTGATTGATACAGAGCGCGTTGGTGATTCCAACCGAAGGATTCAAATACCTAAGGTAGATAGATAGCCAATTTCCCCTCCAAACAATTCACAAGCCCCAGGGTAAACAAAACAAAGCAAAAACACGTCTGTCTACACGTACATCTAGGTACGTCTATCTTACCCAACATCACCCTTTTTCGACATCACAAATAACTGCCTCAACCAACTCGGTCACCACGATGAAGAATCTCCTTCCCCTCCTCTTATCATCATCCTCCTCAACCCTCGCCTCAACCTCCCACCATCCCCCCATCTTGGAACCTCGTCCTACCCCCAGGAGAAAACACCACGCAATTCCGCGATCTAGCAGCCCTATCCCCAACCACAGCCTGGATATCCGGAACAAACGGGTCCGTCCTCCGAACCCTCGACCGGGGGGGGGGGGGGGGGGAAGAGATTGAAAAAATAAAAAAAAACAGCACAAATACAGAATAAAAATAAAAACAAAACAGAGAAAAAAAAAACGTGACACATAAAAACCCCCCCCATCCCCCCCTACCCCCCCCCCACCCCCCCCCCCCCCCCTCCCCCCCCCCCCCACCCGGCCCCCCCCCCCCCCCCCCCCCGGGGGGGGGGGGGGGGGGGGATTCCTAGTCAACACTTTCCCCTTCCCCTTCCCTTTCCTCTGATCAAGATCCAGACTTCCGAGACATACAAGCCTGGTCCCAAGACGAAGCCCTCGTATTATCAGTCGGGGATTCACGCATCTATCGCACTATCGACGGGGGACAAACCTGGGAAGAAAGTTTCGTGAACGAGGATGAAGATGCGGTTTATAATTGTGTTGCTTTTGAAACCAAAAGCAAAAAAAAACAACATGGGATTGTGATGGGTGATCCCGATCCGAAAAACGGTAATAAAATCCGTCTCTCTTGGAATCTTTTGATGGGGGGGGGGGAAACCTGGGATGTTAGAAATAATGGGCCGGTTGCGGAAGAGGGGGAGTTTGGTTTTCGCTGCTAGTGGGACTTGTATTACTACCTACCACCTCTGTCGGGAAATGGTATATAGGTACCGGGGGAATCAATCCCGGGAGGATTTTCAGGAGTGAAGATGGGGGGAAAGTTTGGGATGTTTCGGGGGATAGTTTGATTAAGGGTGGTGAGTCAGCGGGGGTCTTTTCTCTGTTGTCTTCAAAGATTCGAGACATGGGATTGCGGTTGGGGGGGACTTTGAAAATCCGAAAGGAAATGGCGATAATGCTGCTTATTCGACGGATGGGGGGGTTACTTGGAAAAAGGCGGATAAGTTTCCTGACGGTTATAGATCGGGTGTGGCGTGGGTCAAGGGGGTTTGTGGTATGGCGGTTGCGGTTGTGGTTGGACCGACGGGAAGTGATTTCACGAGGGATGGGGGGAGGACGTGGGAGAGGTTTGATGAGGGGAGTTTCGATAGTGTGCAGTGTGTGGATGGCAAGGTTTGTTGGGCTTCTGGGGAGGATGGGAGGGTTGCGAGGTTGGTTTTGTGATATCGAATCTGATGGGTAGGGTATTTAAAGGGGGGATGGGTGTATTTGTAGAAACACATCCGTTTCGATATATGATGGGATTGATTCGGTAGGCAGTTCTATCTATACCCTACTTAGATGTATTGTCACAAAATGCTACTATGATAAACTAACAAACGGGATTACCAAAAACAAGTTACCTTTAAGCAGATATTTCTATCAAGTACTTAACCTTCAACACATCTATACTCTCCCCTTCCACTTTTCACGACCTCCCCCTCGATCTCGAACTCGAACTCGATCCCGACCTAGACCTCCTTCTCGTACGATTCTGAAAAGGGAAATACTTCTGCTTCGCGACCCTCGCACAATCCCCGCTACAATCCTTATTCAAACAAGGTACACCACCCTCTACAAACGCACTCTTACTAAGCGGCGGTTTCGATCCAGCCCTGATACGAGGCGTAGGCACACGTCCACGTCCACGTCCGCATTCAGCTTCCGATTCCAACGTACATGCACCGCAATCTCTTCCCGACCTCGGCTTCGACTTTGAAGAAGAAGGCGGTGCACATGTAGCGCCTTCACCATCGTAATCGATGTTGGCGTCCGTCGTGTACATTTTCTCGATTGTGCATATGAGCGCTTCGATCCCGTTGGTGGCGTCTAGTTCGGCGAGGGGGGTGGAATCTAGCTCAGGAATAACAGGTACGGTGACGGGAATTGTGGAATCTACCTCGGGAACTGGGACAGGAATTGTGGAGTCCAACTCGGAGATACTACGAGGCCTTTCTTCCCGCCGTACCGGACCATTCTCGCGTCTCCTCCTCGCCTGAAACATCGCCTCGAGCCTTTCCGGGTCGAAAGAGTCGGGCATGGGATCCGTAATGTCCCATTTCTCGCGAAGGTATTCTTCGTATCGCGCCGTTTCTCTGTCGGCTCTCGGAAGCGCTTTTATTCTTGCGGCTATGATTTGTTTGTTTTCGTAGCTCGACATTGTTTCGACGGGGTTATATATATATATAGACCTTTTGGCCTGTAGTGTAAGTGAGGTAATGTAATTCTCTTAATAGGGTTTCGGATGAGTTCTCGTACGAAATCGAATGTGGTTGGGAAAAGAAAAGGTTATTCTAGAGGTTTATATTTCTGTGACCTCTGTACCGCTCTTCATTGTTGTAATAGAACAGTCTTGCTGACAAGAAAAGCCGAACAATAGAGAAGGAAAGACAAAGGACGCAAGAACAACAGGAACGAGGCCTTTGTCTTCCAACAGGTACTGCATGTTTGCCCGTTATGCATAGTTAATACAAAGAAAGTTTAAGCATGTTGCTTTAAACAAAAACGTTAGGGCTAAATATGTGGTATATTGCGAAAAACAATAAACTCTAAGAAAGAGAGGGGTATCTTTATGTAACAGAAAAATAATGTACATGTTTCGAGCCGAGGTCTTCCTTACAGCCACTTACTCGCCTCCTCAACGGCCGTCAAGGGACCAATATGGCCAACATAACCATCTGGTCTGATAAGAACGTAACCACCATTGTTGAATCCGTATGCAGCATGAAGAGCCCTTCCTACATCAACGTATCCGACTTGCCTGTCGCTGTCTCCGCTAAATATCGTGTGGACCTTTACTGCCGTTTTCGCCTCCTCGAGGAACTTCGTTTCGGCACGATGTAAGTCGCCTTCCCCAGCTTGACCCGGGACGGATCCAGAGAATAGCACGAGATGATGATGGCTCGCGGGCCTCAGCAGATCGGATAGCCATTGCTCAGTTCCGTCCCGATTTATAATCTTGCCGTCCGGTGGTCTATCCCCTCCCCTGATGGGACCTGAGTAACCAGCACCGGTACCAACGATGTCACTATGTCGGTATCTGATCCGGAGTTGCGATATGAACATCAACTGTCGTAACACTCTGGATTTCTGCCTCACCACCAAGGGCATTATCCAAGGGAGGAGGAGGTTCCGGAAGAATAAGTAAACGGGGTTCGTCGAAGTCACATACGTAAAGGCTCGGTCCGTGCTATTCAGTAGATACTGTCCCACCGGATGTCGTTCTTTATGATAGCTATCGAGGAAGGACTCGGGCTTTTCGTTGCGGAGAACGGCAGCCAACTTCCATCCGAGGTTCACCGCGTCCTGTATTCCCGTATTCATGCCTTGACCGCCTGCAGGTGAATGAATATGAGCGGCGTCGCCGGCCACGAACAGCCTCCCGTCTCGATAGCTGTTGACTCCCCGGTGGTGGAGTCTGAAGCGCGTGACCCATACAGGGTCGTGTAGTCGGGCACTACCCGGGAAGATCTCGTTGACAAAATTTTGAAAGTCCTCGAGTCTAGGTTCTCGCGTATTATCCTGTCCAGGGCGAGAGACGACAAGTCGTACCAGGTCACCCTTCTGCGGTAACACAATCAACACGCCCCGGCCGAAACACATGTACGCCCGGGGACCGGGCAGCTCCGTGTCCATATATGTATCAGCAAGAATGAATTCCTGCGGATACGCATCACCGTCGAATGTGAGGTTCGTAGCCGCATGACGAACTGTACTATGTGCACCATCGGCCCCGACGACATATTTCGCACGTATCTCCTCCTCCTCCTCGCCTCCATCCTCGCTGACAAGAGTGACCGTAACACCGTCTGAATCCTGTGTGATGTTCTCGGCTCGAACACCCATTTCGACCTGGACCCCACGCTTTGCCAAACCCTTCTCCAGCCATCGCTCGGTTTCGTATTGGCTTACGGTCATGGCGGTAGGAAACTTTGTGCCTGGTATATGGAAATCGGCGACGTTTATATCCGCCACCCGTGCGGCGGACACGCACATGGACACCGCTCTCATCGTCATGGTCTCGGCTAAGAGCTGTTCGACATGGCCGTGGCGATCGAAAAGCTCCAACGATCGAGGTTGCACGACAAGAGCGCGGCTGTACGGTGAACGCTCCTTCGCCTTGTTGATGATGCGGAACGAGACCCCTTGACTGGCCAGCTCGAGAGCCATCGTCATGCCCGTTGGGCCGCCGCCGACTATCAGGACATCGGTTTGCTTTTGCATCGGGGGCTTGGCTTGGTGCTTTTGATGATTATGTCAAGATACTGACACTTTTGATGCTATAGAGTCAAGCTTCTTTCAAAAGAGTTTACTTATTTATTTCAGAGTGTTTTAACTGTTTCGGTTGCCATGAGCCCGACAGTCTTATATTCTTACCTTTTCAAGATCCGAGAATGATATCCCATCTCACTTCGCTTCGCTCTCGGCCGGTTGATCCCGACCCCGACCCCGATCGGTGCCAGCGTATCTCGTTTAACAAGGGGTTTGTCTTCCGTGTCTTCCTCGATTGCTTGGCTTTGTGGAGCAGGACTTTCTTGGGCAGACCAATGCGAACATGGCGAAACCTCGCTTACTACATGCAACCTGAGCGCGCGCAACGTCAATTGGCAATTGGGACATGGAGCTGTACGTGAGATGTGAGTCAAATCGAATATTTCCCGGGATGCCTGCCTCGTTAGAACACTATGAACCAGAGTTGATGTTGACTCTTTCGATGAAAAGAGCTCTTGTCTCGTGTATTTTCGATAACCGGTATTTCTTTGGAGCTTCTCCTTTTTGGTCACTGTCAGCTGGTCACTGTCAGCTGGTCAGTGTCAGCTGGTCAGTGTAAGGTAGCGTGAGTTGAAATGCCGATGTGGATACCTCCGCATACGCGTACGAGTAGGTATTGGCAGTAATAAGACATCATATGGTAGAGGTATGTTGAACCAAATTGACGGGAACGATTGCACACAAATCTCAAGGCTCTTTGACCTACTGTTATGTTATTAATTTAGATATATGAGACTACGAGTTATACGTTGTAGTAGTTGGCCTTCAATCATCGTGAGCGAGTAATGATTCATAAAAGGCGAGCCCCCCGTCCTTCCTCCCCCACAGAGTTTTATTGGGGGAGACGAAAGGTCTTGGATGCGTCAAGCGTGATCCATGACTCTCAATTCCCCATTATGCCATGCATTTGCAGACATGGTTAGAAGTTCAACTGATATGTATTTTTTCACGACCCGTGGGGTTGGAACTTTGGCATCGTCCCTCATACCGTTTCTTGTCATTACGCGTATGGTGGCCTGAGCAGTACAAGTACGTAAAATCTTGGTGTTTGGCTTGTTCTACAAGTGGAACCAAAAAGGCGATCACTTGCACTGCTTCGCCATCAACATGGGGGAGGAGCGGGTGACCATGCCTTTATCTAACTGCTAACCTAACCCAAGTAGGTTAGTAAGGCAATTCGTAGTTGAGGTCGCTTGATAGTTTGGTGCCGTCTCTTCCTGCCTGCCTCCTGAAAAGGCATACCCGTATGCCTGGCGAATCAGCTTTTAAACTCGGGGCAGTCCTACATCCCGCTTCTTATTGCTCTCGTATTTCGCATCGCAACATTGCACATGTTACAATTTAAGCAAAGGACATGGATTAGGTGCAAGAACTCTTCATGTCTTGAGTTGGTCAGCTAATTTCTGTTCGTTCGCGCTCTTGTCAGACAACGCGTGCTTGTGTATTCGTAATTTTACAAAAGCAAAAGGTCTAGGTTAGGTCTTGAGGTGTCTTACTTCAATATCTGGCACCTGGCTTTGGTTAGACCTCCTTTTTCTGCAAACCACTGGTTGTCTGTTTGTGCTATTTATATAATCAGTAACATTGACTGCTCCCACCTTGACTTATAGCTCGTAGTGGACTTAGTTGAATCTCGAATTTGATCCCTTGTGCCCTTCGGCTATAAAATTTCTTGCATCTACTAGGGGGTAAGTTGCTTTGAATCGGAAGGTCGTGGCCGGTTGGATTCGGCCCCCGGTGATAATTATCGGGGCTAGGGACTAGGGAGGTGGGTGAAACAGCTGTGGACCGATACCTGTCAGCAAATGTCCGGGTTCACTTGGATGTGGGGATAACAAACGGACTAGCCGTCGTCCAGAGTTTGAAGTCGGAACCGGATGGGTAAATAGGCCAGTTACGGGCTCGTCGGACTCTCCTGGACTGCTTATGTATTTGAGGTCTGGAGGTTTTCCGACGTGGTAATATGTGAGGTAGAGGTTCGAGTTGCTGATTCCTTTCGCGCTCCTAGACGTTAGTATTCTAATTAGAGCAATCATCGTGGACTACACCTAGAAACGTGCTACTCTAGGCTTGCATAATGAGCCACAGCCTCGAGAAACGGCGAGGACGATTGAGACAGCCATTAGTGACCTCGCCTTATTCTTCCCACGATAGCGATGTGGCGCTCGACAGAAGAATAAACGTGAACGTGTTACCGAATTTCCGATGAGGGGTAATGTATGAGTTCCCCGTTCCCCTGCGACGTTGAGAATCGTTTCGACGATCGGTGAGAGTTTTAGTTACTTACATGTTGCGCGATTACCAATATCGCTTGGTTTGCTATGCTATCATCATGACGGACAGGTCGCTGCATGATATTTTACATTTTTACCAAAAACAAGGTTGTGTGTAAAAACAAGACGGCCACGTCAAGACAGAGATACACTACGGCACCTTATCCGAATGAAGTCATGAAGCATAAGGGAAGCAGAAGACAGACAACGCCGTAAGCTTGCCTTGAAGTGTCGTGTGATTTGTCGTGCTATATCGGATCGACAGAGTGAAGAAGCATTAGAGCCAGATGCAGCGCAGATCTTCTGCCGTTGTGTCTGGTCGCGAGATCAGCATTCACTCTCACCATTTGAAGTCATCCGAAGATTCTCGCGATACCGTAGATGGCAGAACATCAAGATGCTTCATCCAGAAACGTCGTTTTTACCTTTGCGATGATGGCAGTCGGCTATCGTCGCATAGGACGTCATAACCACGTTGTAAGCATGCAGTTGCATCTCGTGTATGCGGCCCGACCGACTGGAATTGCACGCTCGGTGACGACAACTTAACCTACAAGCGACGACGAATAACACTAAAGTTCTACCATGCGCAGTAACTCATGTACAGGTATATCTGATATAATATCATGTAATAGACAGCCTTGGGGTCTTTGTTCAAGCTTTTATCGTTTTAGACTGGAATGTGAGAAGGCGTTGTAGGTTAGGTGATTTAGATATCAACACCCGTACAGAGTGACCACGGAGGGGCAGAGGAACCTAGATGAAATATTGTATGAATCGACACGGGACGTGTTCATCACTTGCTCTTTGGCACCAGATGTAGAGTTTATTGCATCGTTTAACCTGTAGGTATCGTGGAAGGATTAGAATTCAATAGCAGTCACTCAACGTCATACCGCGATATCTTGACATTTTAAGACTAGGTGCGCCTTCCCCTCTTCTCGAGGTTTTGGGGGTTTTTGGTCCATGCTGCGCAGACCTTCAACCCCGCATGAGCAAGTAGGTACGTGTAATACAATGGCTCTTAGTCTTGGGGAGGTAGGTAAGTAGGTAGGTAGTACTATGGGCATTCGCCTGCCATTCTAGGAAGTCGATATCGCATCCAAAGCCCGACCGGGCAGGTCGGCACCACTTCTGTAAAGAATACCTGACCTATCAACCCCCCCGGCCATCACCTTTTCTAGGAATGCCTACTGCCTAATATGAATCGATCGTGAGGATGGTATGCAGCGGTGTTTGGCCGAATTTGGGTCAATAAAGACAACCAAGGCATCAAAACAACCGTACAGTCGCCACCAACTTGAGCTGCAAACCTGCAGGTTGACAGTAGAGTCGTATGCATACGACGAGACATGACGATGGGATCATCGAGCGCCAGGACTATACAGGCGACAACTGCTTCTTTGACATGGTGAGAAAGCCGGTTCACGATGCGAGATGACGATTGAATCTGCTCTTGATAGCACGACTGTAACATGCCGAAGATGGCGAAAATGAAGCCTTCCAAGGCATTGGCCGTGCCGCCGTCCTATGTTGGCGTTATCTGAAGTTGTCAACAAGGCAATTTGTTGCCGGCAACGAACATATGCAAAACACCAGCCTTTTTTTTTTTTTTTGAAAGCCCCTTGGACCCCTTTAGCCAGCATGACAGGTCGTATCATTTTGATCCATTCTAATCTACTCTCCTATCTACTTGATTAGGGTACCTTTCAGTGTCGGTGTATCGCAGAGATACCAAGTACAACAGTGCAGTAAAAATGGCCGAAAAGAAATATTATTAGAAAATCGATAGGCTGGTGATCTCTCCCACAGAGGGATGAAACAAGCGGCCCTAGCCTGAACTATAGCGGTAGGTGCGGTTGCTCGGAGATATTATCTCTCAATGCTCCCATGCCAGACACGGTCAAACAAGACCCTGGGATTGCTGGGCTTGCTGGGATTGTTGACCATTTAGGGTTCGGAATGCTGCCGATCTGCCTAGACCCGGCACTGCTACCCCACAACAGCGACTCAGAGACTAGCAGAAACCGCCTGGCGCTCTCCAACACACCATGCAACGACTGCCTTGGAAAATGACGATCGACGAACCTCTACCAATTGGGATATTAAAGGAGGGCCCCGTTTGACTCGCACTCCTTTTCCCGTCTGCCATGCTAGCCGCCCACCACCACATATCTACTGTACCCATACATATAGACATAATATCTTGCCCGCCTGTATAATCGCTTTCTTCCTTTCGACGAGTCTTTCGCATCGAGGGCAAACCTAATTCATCGTAATTTACGATATTCCACTCGTTTCATACCGAACAATCCAAGCGATTGTTCGTGCCCATCATGCGATACTCCTTTGCGTCCCAAGCCGTTTACGGCGCCGCAACCGTCTCGGCTTTGGTCGTGCCCACAACCTCTCACAGACATGCCGGCCTGGTAGACTTGTCCAGTTGGTCTGCCTTCCCTACTCTCGACCCCCACGAGATTCTGGACAATGCCGATGAACCAACCCGGAAGCTGTTTGACGAGGGCATGTTCAACGATGGACCTATGGACGAGCGAGGAAACTTCTTGGACCACCCCCGCGTCGTTCTCGAGACCATCTGGGACAATCTGGAGGAGCTGGGCGAGAAGATCAAGGAAAACATCGCCGACCAGAGAGAGGACTGGAAGGAGTTCAAGAGCGATGCCAAGGACAAGTTTGAGGATTGGAGAGAGGACCAAAAGGATGTCCTCGAGGATCTTGCCGACGCCTTCAAGATTCCGAAGCCTCACCAGGGTGTCAATACCAACACCAAGGTTCCCACTGGTAGCGAGAAGCCCAACAACAACCTGTTTTTCACCGGCGGAGACGCCAACAAGTCGGCCTCTTGCAACCCCAGCAATCCCAATATCCGCGTCGAATGGGACAGCTACAGCGCAAGCGATCGCAAGGCCTTTGTCAAGGCCATCTCGTGTCTTCAGGGCAAGCCCTCGCGTGGTAGCAAGTACCCTGGCTCCACCAGCCTCTATGAGGATCTCGCGTCGGTTCACCGTGGCATGACGGCCGACATTCACCAGACTGCCGCTTTCCTCGTGTGGCACCGTTACTTTGTCTGGGTCTTCGAGCAGCTACTCCGCGAAGAGTGCTCATTCGACCGTGCCATGCCCTGGTGGGACGAGACCAAGCACGCCGGTAACTTTGCCAAATCTAGCATCTTCACCGAGGATTATTTCGGCCATCTTCCTTTGAAGACGTCGAATAACGAGGGCACATGCATCGTGTCAGGTGTACGTAGCCAAATCTGAAAAAAAAATGTGTCGACTGGCCTCGATAGAAGACTAATTATATCTTTAGGAATTCGCCGGCGAGAAGCTGCACGTTGGTCCCGGCAGTGCTAACCAGGAGCACTGTCTTTCCCGAGCTGGAGATGAGGGCCAGACTGCGCAGTGCAACAAAGACTTCACCAACAGCTGCCTGTCTCGCAACTCATACGAAGATTTCCGCAACTGCTTTGAACTAGGGTATGTCTTTTTTTTTTTTTTTTTCTCTTCTCGACGCTCTCCTTCCAACCAGGGCACATTGTGGGTCAGGTGATAAACAATAGTTGCTAACATGGTTTCTTAGACCTCACGGTTACGGCCACAACGGTATCGGCGCTGTCATGGCCGAGGTCTCGTCCTCGGTCGGCGACCCGATCTTCTTCATGCACCACACCTTTGTCGACCACACTTTCCGTATCTGGCAGAACGGCAGCCCGGAGCGTCACAAGACTATCAGCGGTTGCGCCGACAAGAAGAGCCCGTGCACCCAGATTACGTTGGACACCAAGCTCAGCTCCAATGGCTTGATGCCTGATATCACCGTCGGAGATGCCCTGACCACACTCAGCGGGTCGCTATGTTACCGCTACGACTACTAGGCTAATTGCTTGACAAGCAACGAGTCACACCCCTCCCAAAATCATCATCAGCACCCGTCGAGGCTGTTGAGGACCCTTTTACGTCTGTATATCTCCTTTTGAATTATATTGTGAATAAGAGCGCTTGTTTCTCGTCTGTCCATCACGATATGACTATAGAATCAAGCATGTTTTGGTCACATGGATCACGAAGCCACGGCGCTGTTTTTCTTTTGCAAACATACCTCCCACCCTGTCTAATCAATCCATCCGACTACCCACTCCAAGTCGTGTTTTCCTTTTCGAAGATCACTGTATCATATTATACCCATGCGCCAGTCACTGGAGATCTTCGGCAAATATATATATCGTGAAGTACTACTTGGATGGAGTCCCACAAGTCTGTTTCGTGCCTTGTTGTGTTAGTCATGTTGCTAAGTAGTTGGCCTGTGTTTTTTTTTTTTTTTTAGGGAACTCCGCACCTAACTCCATCTGTACCCTGTGACTACCAATGTGAAGCCTTTGTATATCGCCCGCATCCTGGTACCGGCGATGGTAATCATGTAGATAGGGATTGGCGCGCACGAGACGGGGACCGCGTAGGCCGTGTGAGAGAGTATGGCGACGTAAGTGTCGCAATCTTTGATACAAAGATGACAACTCGAAGCCGAGTCCTCGCAATGTCCAAACTACCTAGTTGGAAGAAGTCCCGGTATGGTGTTTTCGGAACAGGCAATTAAGCAAGCGGAGCCGAAGACTTCTTACCGTTTGGGTATACAGTCACATCCCTGGAAGGGTAAATACTTTTGACAATAAGATATTTAATATGCTGTTTCGACTGAAAAAGGGAGTTAGGTTAGTTGGTTGTATTGTGTTGTATTCCATGTGATATCACATTCTATTGTACCGATATTTCGAGTACCTACAACACTTGTTTCTGTAAGCCGTGACATTCCGTTAGCATAGGTATTATTTACTATGCTTTCTGACTTAAGAGTAGCAGGTCGATCAAGTAAGCTACCTATGTAGATAAGAGCATAGCATTGTTTTAAAAACTGGACTCTAAATCATTACAATTTACGTTCATATCCGGCAAAGGTGGGGGGGGGGGGGGTTGAGCTAGGTAGGTAGGTTAGGTAGGTTAGGTAAAACCTAGACCGGAACATTTTCGGAGTGACGGGTTTTTCTAGTAGAGGAATAAATCCCGTAACCTTGGGTGACCTTGGGTATTCTTGGGTTAGGTAGTAGGTAAGTAGGTAGTGTGGAGATCTATCTACTTGTGAGTTAGGTAAGTTCTCTGCTTTTTATTTGAAGTGCGGAACGGGAACGGGAACGGGCACGGAAAGGGAAGGGAAGGGAGAATAATGGATGGATGGATGGTCCCGACTTCCGGATGAGTAAAGGACAGAATCAATCGGTAGGATAGATACCTAGCCTTGGGTACATTAGGTAAGTAGTTTTCCTCTTGCTTCACAGAATACCTGTCCGGCGGAACCGGAAGCATCACATTTGTATGCTAACACCTACCTACCTAGTGGCTTGGTCCTGAACTCGGAGGAACTTTGTTTTTTGTTTCGTCTTGTTTGGTGTTTGGGACAATACAATGTGCCGACGCGAATAGCCGCCGAAGGATGTGAGGCCGTCCCGTCCCGAGATCCAGTACGGCGGTCCATTGGACGCGTGGCAGACGGAATTATAAAGTAGACTAGATAGATATATTCCAACCTGGGTGAATATCTCTTCCTTTGCGTATGTTGGTACGTGTATTAAGAGACCGGCGTCATCTTGGACATGATTGTCGACAGGAGTAGGCCGTGGTCTGGATAACAACATGCCATTAGTCCATGACCGAAAACTAACCAGATGGCTTAAGAACTGGTGCGTCAAACAAAGCAATCAATTATGCCGGAAGAGAAGTTCGCTGTGGCATTATGCTTGTCGCCTATGTCACATGATCTTGTGTTTGTCCTGCCGGCACGAACAGCAGACCTATTGTCGTTTATCTCTTCCGGGAATTGCTATCATAAGAGGTATCTCCATAACTTGTACATGCACGTAGGTACTTACTAAGATAATTATTCTAGTTGTCACAGCTAAGCCGAATCTTTTGTTTCGATGCAGGTCCTTGCTTGTGATCCCAACGGACAGACAGGTAGGTCTTAAGGGGAAGGTTCAAGTGGCTTGCCTTCACGGCCGGCTCGGATAACTCAGCGATCATATCCAATCCCGGGTAGAAGCCGGCCGGGCCGAACTAAGTAAGTTCTCTATTTTCTTCTCGTCATTTTTCTCTGCTCGTCTGGTGATTGCGGTATAAGTAAGCAGTTCAATACCCAACGGTGCCCTTTTTAAACCTTTTTTGTCAATTTGCTTTTCTAAGCCAAGGAGGTATCACGTACATTTTTCTGCCTCTTTTGGTCTCGGAATTATTAAAGTGTACACGTAACTGAATGGTAATAATACCTAAACTGTCTGTGTATTTTCGTCCCCCGACAGACGCGGATGATTCGACTTCATCTTGGCGTCGGCACACTCACCGATAGATGACTAATAGGTCTTGGCAGAGAAAGCGTTGCCTCTCTCTCTCTCTTCGCCCTACGCTGCACAGTCAAGGAGTCTGCAAATCGGGATATGTAATACCCTACCTCGTCGCCGTCACTGGCGGTGTAACATTGATTTATCCATATGCCCCAACGTAGAAACGGATTTGCAGTACACGTACAATTAGCGGGCGGGTAAGAAACCGAACCAAGGTCCTGGAGAAGTATCAGGTAGTCGGGATGTCAATTCACCGGGTAAAAGCGGGGGATGGCAAAGTCTCATCGTCACAAAGACGATTTCGAAAAAAAAAAAAAACTACGTGGAAATCAAGTGTATGGTGAGATCTACAAATCGGGTTTTGCTCTATGCAACGTTGGAAAAAGTCGTCCGACAGTTTTCCAACTTGGGCAATTGATATGTTAGATAATTATAGGAGAGGATAAAAGCGAAGGAGGCGGACGAAAGCTCCGTAGAAGGTTCGATTAGGTACCGCCCACGGGTACATGTAATGAAAGGTAGGCGAATAGGACACAGGACATTTTGGTCCGGGTCAGAAACAGGTCATGACTGGATCAGGCAAGCATGAGGGCCAGTAATCGGTCATGATTGGTTGTAAAGCCGTGTTGGCTTGTCACATATTACCTACCTACAGGCTACTTCTACCGAGTATGGTTTGGCCTGCAGGGGAAGAGAAAAAAATGGTATGAGACTGCATTCAAAGTCAAGGAAGAAGAAACCATAAAAAAAAAAGAGTTAACGGAGGATGGAAAATTCTGGCCACAAGGTACCTTGCTGGCGCGTGGTGTGGGAGAAACGCGTAGAAGAGCGTAGTACTGGCCGACTGCCGACAGGGACGTAATGCGACCTGCGACTTTTGAGGTATTATCATACATTCCCGCTTTTGACGGCCTTTAATATCCTTCAGACATTGAACAAGAATGTCAGCCGCCAGTGTGGTTCCAGACCATTGCTGGGAATATCGTGCTAGTTACCGGTACCTGGTTATCACGCTTGTTTCCCATGTACGCAGCTGGTACCCAGTATACCGGCACATGCTTAATATGTGTCTTGGGGTACACAACATGTACGTGTATGCACGGCAGAAGTGCAGGGGGAGAGGGGCAGTGGTCCTTATCTGCCATCCTCTTTATTATTTTCGGGTAGATTTTATCATTTGGCCGGAATACGTCATATGGAGCTATAATTTTTAGTATTCGACTTCGCTCTTGAATTAATTGCCATCGTAGGACAACGCTCGTATAAATCAGGGACAAATGAATCTAAAAGCTTCAAATCTTTCCACGTGTAGAGGATTAAGATAAAATGTATATTACACCAAAAGAGATGGATCGCCATTGATCTTCACGTAGTGGAAGTGCAAGACTTTGGAGGCTTGACCTGTGGTGAGATAGAGATCCGGGCCGGGAGGGGGAGGGGCATTGTCAAACCGTGTGTCAGGGACCCACAGTTATGCCCAGAGGCATGCAGGTGCAACGGTGCGCCATATTTAGCACTGTCTAGGCCTGTATAGTTATAGCCCGGCTAGTCCTAATCGAGCATAATGTTTCCTCTATCCCCGCCGAATATTACGTCGTCGACTGAGGTTGTTCCTACTGGTTTTCGATTCCGATGGCGATAACAAAATGATGCCGGTCTGTTGTAATTCTTTTAAACATTACAGGCCCTCCTTTGCACTCTAAAATTCTCAACTGTAAGTCAAAATATCTATTGCATTCCGCTTCTCAACGTCCGTATCGACTTGGATCCATCACGTTGCCGCCTGCCGCCTGCCGCTTGCCGAGCTGAGCATTAGTTCGTTTCAATAACGTACTTTGTTACATCCCCTCACTACAGAATCTCGTGGCTGCTCTAGCTCACAACTTCTTGCAGCGTGTAGCCTACTGGGATAGAAAATACTACCCTACCCCGACATATCCACTCCATACGATTTGCTCCTCGATATAATCGGGCCGCCCGATTAGAATTAGAAAGACCGTGGTCTAGATAAGCCGCCGGATCTTCCCACCTCTGTCATCGACTATTTCAGCCTTCCCAACGTTGTTGCAGCTTCGGTTCCCACTTATAACCTCGAGCATCTTCGATAAAAACTTGTTACTACGGTTGTAGTTGCCTCGGTCTAAAGGACGGGTGGGTTAATAGTACGTGGGATTTGAGAAACCCCCCAGACACATTACTGCAAGACATTCCATTCGATATTCTTTATCACGGCCATGTCTGGAAACGATTCAGGGCCGACCGGCGACCGGCGACTCCTCCTCATATCCAATCGGTTGCCCATAACGATAAAACGTAAGGATGAAGGCGAATACGACTTCTCTATGTCGTCTGGTGGCCTGGTCACCGGCCTGAGTGGACTGAGCAAGACCACAAGCTTCCAATGGTATGGATGGCCAGGTATGGAGCTGCCAGAGGGCGAGATCGCCGGTGTCAAAAAACAGTTGAAGGATGAATATGGAGCCCATCCCATCTTCATCGACGACGAGCTTGCAGACAGGCATTACAATGGCTTCAGCAGTAGGTAGCCCATGGTATTTGACTCATTCATTCTCTCTACTGACGATAGCTTATAACAGATTCGATTTTATGGCCCCTATTCCATTACCACCCCGGCGAGATTACCTTTGACGAGAGCGCTTGGACGGCCTACAAGGAAGTCAACAAATTATTCGCACAGAGCGTCCTGAAGGACGTACAAGACGGTGACCTTATATGGGTTCACGATTATCACTTGATGCTGCTACCGGATATGCTTCGGAAAGGCCTCGGCAACAAGAAAGATGTCAAGATCGGCTTCTTCCTCCATACTCCGTTCCCAAGTAGCGAGGTATATCGCATACTGCCAGTACGAGAAGCTCTTCTTAAAGGTCTTCTGCAATGCGATTTGATCGGCTTCCACACATACGACTACGCGAGACATTTCCTTAGCGCATGTTCCCGAATACTCGACGCTCGGACTACGCCGAACGGTGTAGAGTACGATGAAAAGTTTGTGACGGTTGCCGCTTTCCCTATCGGAATAGACCCCGAGAAGTTTGTCGAGGGCTTGAAGAAACCCAAGGTGCAAGATCGTATTGCGACTCTGTCACGGAAATTCGAAGGTGTAAAGCTCATCGTGGGAGTTGACCGACTCGACTATATCAAGGGTGTGCCGCAGAAACTCCATGCGCTCGAAGTGTTTCTGACGGAACATCCCGAATGGATCGGCAAGGTCGTACTGGTGCAAGTGGCTGTGCCATCTCGACAGGACGTAGAAGAATATCAGAATCTCCGGGCGGTGGTCAACGAATTGGTCGGAAGAATCAATGGCAAGTTTGGCACGGTCGAATTCATGCCTATCCACTTTCTACACCAGAGTGTCAACTTTGACGAGCTCTGCGCTCTATATGCCGTTTCCGACGTATGTCTAGTCAGTTCGACAAGAGACGGCATGAACCTGGTCTCGTACGAATACATCGCGACGCAAAGGCAACGACATGGCGTCATGATACTCTCGGAATTCACTGGCGCAGCGCAATCACTCAACGGCAGCCTGATCGTCAACCCCTGGAATACGGAAGAGCTTGCTAATGCCATCCACGACGCCGTCACCATGTCCCCCGAGATGCGTGAGGCCAACTACCGCAAGCTGGAACGATACGTATTCAAGTATACATCAGCGTGGTGGGGTCAGAGCTTTGTGACCGAATTGACCAAAGTTAACGCCAAGGAACAAGGCGGCATCGACGCGAAAGCCCAAGAGAGTAAGCCCATGATGCTGGAGGATATTGGACACGCCCTGAGCGGTGTTTTCGAGAGCGTCAAGGCGGCTGCAAGTGCCGCCACACCATCGGGCCATGCCGCTGGTCAGCTCCTGCATACAGATGATTAGTATGCGCTCAGGAAGGGACAACTCCCAAGAACTCTACTCCGTGGTGTCAAGTTATTGGAGTCTATGTCTTCCTATGGAGGGGATAGAAGGGGCCGTTCATTGAATGATGACATAGGGAAAGGGAGGGTCGGATATGCTTATTGAGCCGGCGTTTCTATGCATGGACTGGTATTATGATGGGTGTAGATTTAGACGATATGCGCTCGCATCAAGAAGAACCGACAGTTTTCACCATTATTCTTTTAATTATAAGAATGTGTCTCTTTGAACGTACTCCATCACTTTACAATGTTGTTGTACACTTTTGTGGCTCACGGTGACGAGATGACACCAGGAGTCGAGGACAAGAAGCAAACGACCTCGGAGAGTATGTGCGGATGTGGTAACATGTGGGAATGCTTGATCCTCTTGATCCTCTTGATCGCGGAGGGCGCTGATGGTTAACGAATGCCATTGGGGATTATCATCTATACATCGTTAGGCTAAATACGGAGTATTTCGATATATATTAAATAAAAAAGCCGTCTACTACATAAATAATGTTAATGGTTGACAATAGGTACGGAACGGGTTCGGCACGTTGGCATCATGGGAGAACACCGTGGCACGCCATATTTTGTTACATCATTTCCTGAAATAACAGAGACAACTACAAGCGAAATACATCACACATAAGTCGATTGGTTTCCAAAAGAGAAAATCTCGGAAATTTAGTTCATCAATTGCTTGCTCGCTCCCTCAAGTCCAGACGCCAATATTGTACAAAACTCCCGAATCAAGATTTCATTTACTTGGAACCACCCTTGCGACCAGCCTCCCGCGCTTTCTCACTGCCGGGCTCAAACGAGCCGGACGAAGCCTTTCCGCCCATGGAAGCGATCTCACGCTGCTTGTCGGGATCCATACTGGCGAAGCCACCCGAGTGACTGGCTTTTCCACCCTTCGAGGCAATCTCTTGAACTTCTTCCTTGGGTCTGTTTTTCTTCCAGTTAGTAAAATGTTGTTACGTGTAGGTGGAAGGGTACGGGTACGGGTACGGGTATGGGTATGGGTAATAAAAGTTATTACTTACCGATTGGCAAAGTTGCCGGGGTTGTTGCTTGCCGACGAGCCTGAGTTGTTGGATGTCTCAGTCTCGGTCTCGGTCTGGTGGGAGTTACCACTGCTGGCTTGGCCACCCTTGGAGGCGATCTCTCGAACCTCTTCCTTGGGGCTGTTATATATTATCTGTTAGTTTTGGACTGCTAAGGGAAATAGGGCAAACGCAAGGGCAAGGTTAGGTTCACACATACCGGTTGGCGAAGTTTCCGGGGTTGGTGTTATTAGTCATGTTGACGGATGGTTTGTAGATGTGGTATGGTAGATTGACTTGTAGAAGTTTAAGTGATATTAGTGATTCACTCTTGATTCTGGTTATTGATGATGTGTATGTGAGAAGGAAGATTTTTGGCCTTGAGATGGTGGTGCCTCTCCGGTCCTTTTATATTCACTCGCCAAACAACGTACCGTAGCAAGTGGTCCGTCTTGATGTCATATCACAAACGCAGAACGTCTGATGACATCACGGATTGCTTGGGTAAAACAATTGGCAGGAAGGAGCATTCTGAAAATCGATACATGAAATAGCGTTCTTGCCAATCTGTTTCCAAATGTAAGCAGTTACAAGTAGCTAATTATGTGAAGAAAGAGCGTTGGGGCAGGATCGTCTTGTGGAGTAGTTGCTTAGACTACCTTGTGCCACTAGATAGGTACAGGACTTTCCCATCTACGAGTACACATAAAGCTTTAACGTTACCATACTAACTTAGGTACAATATCAAGATGTACGAGTAGCAGAACAAAACCCGATTTCTCCCCGATCTGGGGGCGGCTGGTAGCGGCGGGATGACGTTGAGATCAACCTTATAATAACGATTTGTCGGGTTGTGACGCTTACAGTACGCTGTTTTGAAACAATGCCGTGTTATTTACTGTATTACTCGCACAGTCTCTATACCGGGTAAATGTCTCCTCCAGCACCATAAACTTGATAGAACCCGAGAAATCTGGGTTTCGAATATTGACAATTGTATTTCATCTTCGGTAGGGTTCCGACATACCGTCCACCGCGTCCTAAACTGTCGGTACAGGTAGGTTAGGTGGTCTTGAATTTGATCCTAGCCAGAGCTCCATTTACACGAATTAGGGAAGACGCGTTACGCGCATGCACCGTGCCCCCGGGTATGGGGAAGTGGGGAAGTGTGATCGACAGGGCGTAGAATCTTCTTTTACGTCAAACGATGGTCACCACTACGCCGGATTCGTGACTTGTCATTTTGAACAAGGAATCTTTTGACGTGTGCCCTATTGGCAAAAGCAAATAACTTTCGTCCATCTTTTGCATGTTCACCGCCTCATTTTGCCGGAGAGACACGCAGTATAGCATCATAGACACTTATACCGCCTTTGATAATCTAAAAGCAGCCAGCACCAAGTTGACTCTCTCTTTGGCCAAGCGGTTATGATGAGACAGATCAACAGCGATAGGTGGAAGGACTCGAATAGGTTACCTAATCGTCATATGCGAACAAAAGCTTCCTGCTACTGTAGGGGCACCAACCCACTACCAGTACGTTCCTCGTTGAATCTATTGACAGCTAACAAATGTCCGTCTACCCCAGATACACCTGGATAACGCGGGTTGTGTGGAAATTCGATCGAACGTACTCGTACGTGCACACTATCTTTATCCTTCCAAAATCTACTCCCATATGCCCAATCTCGGGTCCGGATCTTCTTTGTTCCCGGCAATAATCATCGAGACGCCGCCGGAGAGGTATGTGGCGACAGGAAATACACGGGCAGTCCACAAGTCTATTGTGTATTGTCTATCGTCTACTAATAATAAGACATTAACCCTACGCCCGCTACGACGACCAGCGTGACGAATTGGCTCTGAGCCAGAATTGAGGCGGAACTATCGTCATCCTCATCCCCAAGGTCTGATCCGCCAGTATGTGAGCCACGGTTTCCATCGCTAGGCTCATCATCATCATCATCATCGCTAATAGGAGCCTTGCTCGCCTTAATCGCAGGCCTCAACACGTCACTGATAAAGCCTGGACTTCTCCAAGCAGACCAGTTGCGTGATAAGAGACCCCTGGTAGGTATCGTGTCAGTAGCTGAAAGGGGAAAAAGACCATCGAGAGGAATCTTTGGCAAAATACGTACCATGATTCGTCAGCATCCTTGGTACCATCACGAATGTAGTAGGAGCCGGACAACGCCCAGATCGTCCAACCAACCCGTTGCGACGAGAAATAATCCATGATACAGGTGATGTAGGTGTTGTTCGCAGCGTCGGCGTCTTGTGGCAAGCCAAACTCTGTCATGACTAGCGGGAACGTGTTCACCGCATTTTTAGACAAGGTCTCGAAGCCTGCGTCGAATAACCTCTCCGTGATGTCCGAGCATGGGACGTTTGGCGTGGCTATGATATTGTCGTAGGCGTGCAACTCAAGGACCAACTTGTCGTCACCGTATCCCCCGAAGTCATCGCGGTTGAACTTTGCCGTTCCGGGCTCGAGTGTAGACCCCTGAACAACCGGCTTCAAATCGGAATCCGTGTCCAGACCGGAGAGAAATATCAGCACGTCCGGATTCGCCGAATGGACGGCGTCGGCCCCTTGTCGCATGTATTTATACCACACCTCCCAAGAGTAGGTCCCCGAGACCAGGATATTTGTCAGAGGCGGACGGAGCTCGTTACGCAACGACATGGATACTAGAGCCGGCCATTTCCTACCCTGCTTGATACATTAGCCCCCCAAGTCCGTCCGGGCTTTGAACACTTTTATTTTTCTCCCTTTCCTTACTTACACGTTCGGCCATGAAGGACAATCCTCGTTTCCAATTATCCGCGTCGAAATACGTATCGCCCCACCAAGAATTGCCGTCTAGAGGGGTACAACACCAAATGGCTTTGGATACGTGGTTGTCGAGATGGAGATATATCTCCTGTCTGGCGCATTCCGCCGCGATGGCATCGTAGACCTGTAACCTCGTAGTCTCGGGCCCAAAAGAAGGATTATTCCTCACCACCATGTCATAAACCGCCCTCCCATCCTCCTCTCCCAACGCATCGATAAAAGCCTTCTGTATCGTGACATCTTTCTCCTCCCCTTTCTCATAATATTGATCCACCATTTCCGTAGCGTACGTCAACCGGATGACATTCATCCCTTCTTCTTTGACCTTTGAAACGATGGTCTCGATGGATTGATATTGTAGTCCTTCGGGAATCATCGTCTCCAGTGATCCGGGCCAGTTGATGCCCGCATATGTGATTTTCCCCCCAGTCACGTCGGTGATCCATCGTCCAGACGTGACGAGTGGTCCGTTTGGCCATGACGATGATGATGATGATGATGCTCGTTGTTCAACTTGCAGCGACAGACTGAGGCTTATTAATAAACCGACGACGACTGCTAGCCAGCTAAGCAGTCGTGGGAAGTATCCTGCCCGCGTCATAACTTTATTTTAGTGTCGTGTCGCAGGGTATTCTTAAAAATAAAAATAACAGAAAAGAAATCTCCTTGGAAAGCGCTAGATTCAGTGAGTTGGAATACAAACAAAAATAAAGATAAAACTACCGAGGCGCGCCCCTCCCCTGTTTCAGATCCGCAGATCTATCTATCTAATTCTAATACGTGATTATTTAAAGCACAGCGCACCTGCACAGCACATTGTTCTAGACTCCCGGCATTCCATTCGTATTTTTACCGGGTATAACAAGGGAATAAAACAAGCCGTTGTAGCAATTCAAAAAGGACACCGCACGGAAAGATAGGTAATACGAGGTCAAAATACCTGGTCAAAGCCGAAACGTGGCAGTGCTACCTACATACGGTACCTGGACTTCCATTCTTGCGCGCTTATCAAAGTACCGATCATGATAAAGGCCTTGATAGGCAAGCAGCATACGTACGAATACATAAACTTACAGTTACTACTAGTAGTAACCTACTGTTGTCCAACAGACATACACAATCCTACCAAAGGTATGTATAGCATTATGACGGCCACATACAAGGGTAAAAAGCATAGAGGAAATTTGGTTCGTCACAAAATCGGGCCAAAATCGGGACATCGCAAATTGACTGTGTACAGACGATTGTATCAAGTAGATTCCAGGGCACAGGAGTCACCTAGGTCAATGCCCATCTGAAATAATGACAGGGGGGGGATTAGTATAATATAACCCAATAACTCAAATGTAGTCCTAACGTGTATGCAATATTGGACCAGCGCGTTATGAGGTCCTCTAAATACCACCCAAACGCCAGAAAGAGACCAAATGTGTTCACGTGGTTCGAGGTTGGATACCATTTCCCCCATAAATGAGTGAAATGTTATGATCCAACAAAAATGCGATACCGATGCCTTGCCCTCGCCAAGTCTTACCTCGCAATGTCTTATGCACTCGTATAATTGTATCGGGATTGGCATGCCACCAAGCCTCTACCCAGCCTTGTTAATTCCCAAACCAGCCAACTCGGGACGTTGCTTTTCGTTCCCCGACTCTCTAGGGGGATAAAACGCCCCGGCCATATATGCAGGAACACATCTGCCATGTCTCAACAAGTTCGATATTGCTTTAATATCATAATATCCCTTCTAGGTTCCAATCCTCTTTCTGCGCCCTCTCGAGAACCTGCCGGCCCTTTTCGGTGAGGTCGGGTTTGCCGCCCTTGTCCGTGACTTGAGCGAAGAAGACCGGGACGAAAGGTTCGTTCGTTCGTTCCCGTTCCCTCGCCTTCTCTCGTTGCTTCTCCTCGAGTTCAATCTTGATATTGGTCGCCTTGGAATATTGTTTCGACAGTATAGCCTCAGTCACGCCATCCCATAACTTGAGGGACTCGTTTTCGGCTTGTTCCTCCTTCGGTGGCAGCGTCTTCGGTGCTACGGTTAAGGGGTTCAGGTCGATTATTGTAATCTGCTGGTCGGCAGGATGAGAATCCTGGGAAAACATGGTGAGCGCCATATTCAGATCATAAGTCAGTTACACAACCCAATACTTACTACTGGCTTTGGCCCCAATGTGAAGACGATCTTATCTTTCCAACCACCACCGAGACGAGCAACGACATCCGAGTCTGGAACGTCCTTGATGCGCACTTTGTCGTCGTTGTCTGGGTCATATCTGAAAATGACACCCTCGACTTTGTTTTGTGCGCGACCGAGCCATCCATCTTCTATGTAGTGCAGAATCGCCTTTAGCTTCGTCGTGGCGCAAGTCACATATGCAACGTCGCCAACAGTCACACTTAGAGCTCCACGTAAAAGACCACCGAGATGTGCGGCCGGATGTGTAAGCTGGTACGTCTCGTTGTCCCGGCGCTCGAGCGTTATGAAAATACCCAGGTTGTGTTCCCCCGGAGAGACCTTGATTGCGGTGCCGGTAAACTTGGCACTAATCTGGTCATAACCCCTGGCATGCAGCCCCTTCGCCGGGCAGCTCACGTAAAACGCGCTGACGGGAGGATGGTGCGAGGTTTGTTCCGTGAGGTAGGATATTTTGACTGTACGTCCAGCTGGACTCGAAGGCGTCTGCGCAACCGAGACACTGGAGGCGGCTCGAGCGTCCGACTTGGCGGCCTTGGCCGACTTGACCGAAGAGGCACTGCTGTTTAGCCCACTGACCACCCTGAGACTTTTGGTATCGATAAGTGGCGCATTGTCCTCCGCCTCCCAATTACAGCGGAAGAACTCGCCCAGGCAGGAGTTGTAAGGCTTGCAGGGTTTTCCCTTTACGTATTTCAAGTCTTTGGTGAACCAGAATCGGAGCACCTCCAGCATACGATCGAGGGGGTCATCAGACGTGCCGATGGCGGCAAAGGCGCTGGGACTGTCGAGATAATTCCAATACTCTAGATTCGGGGTGGGTTCGAGCAGCTGGGAAGGCAGGGAGAACCGAACGGCGGCGAGATCTGAAACACCAATGAACCTAAAAGACAGGAAATATTAGTCAGTTTGAAGAGCCGTGCCCAGGTGTTCGATCGAAGATGTTTAGTTTTGGAGTGACGGAAGAATCCTGATTTGAATGCATACAGGTCCGATTACCGGCAAGCTGTTCGAGCACCATCGTAACAATCATGGCGGTGTGTACCGTGCTGCGTGCTGGATTGAAAAGCAGTGTGACTGTTGGAAGACTTCCTGGCACTCACTTTCGTAAGATGGAGAGAAATGTCTTGAGTTTAGATCCATCGCTCTGGGGAGTGTCTTCCTCTGGGGGGATGGTTGCGGGTGGCGTTGAGGCCATGGTTGTGGTTTTGGCTGTATGATCCTTAGATCCTGAGATCCTTTGGTCAAGAGCGATTAGACTGACCCGTGGAATCAAGGACGGACCCAACTGTACCGAGTGGTCCTAATAACAATGTATATGAGAAGCGGTTAAGATAGTTGGATACTCGTCTCACGTAATGAATAATCTGGAGGCGGTTAGAGAATAGAGTAGATATGCTGTACAAACGACGACTATAGCAGGTACCTTTTGGGAGGATAGGAGACAACCTTGATGACGAGTGGGCGGTCAGGGTGACATGAAAGTGGGATTGGTACGTTTTAGATTCCACATATAGTGCCCGATAAGCACCGATTCCAGTAGATGTGGGTATGCAAAAGTACCAACGAGTACCCCAAACCCAAAACTACTACCCTAGTTGGAATCACAGGGAGATATTAGGGGCGACACTGAACTTTCAGGCGTCTAAAGTTAGCATCATCTTCGTACTGTCTGCGGTTTGTTAAAAAACGAGGTTTGTCTTTGTTGTCATTGACCACGGACAACTCCCAAGCCGGCATTTCCCTGGTTTAGCTCTACTTTTAGCTCATGTTTCTATGCTTGTACATGGACCTGGCGTAAACTTTTAAGGTGGCTTTAGGAATACTAGTAGATGGACGATTTGAAACATGCCAGAGGTGCCAAGCAGCCAAGATACACAATAGTCTAGACCACCTGACAAAGATCAATGAGAGAGCAAGGATTAAAAAAGCTCAGGTAGGGTAACTCCCTGTCGCAAACTAAGTACACATGCTCGTAACTACGTATACTCGCACATGCCTGGCTCTGGATTTACGTGTGATCAATTCTCAGCCGATACAATTGCATGTGGATTTCAAAAGGGACGAGGGGCCGTCCTAGCCGATTTCGAAGTGACGTCAAAGGGTCCTTGACAGCTAGACTACTGTGTACTTGTAGGAGTACTCGTAAGTTGGACCTAAGGACATCAATCCCAGGATGTGGACACTTGACTAGGTATCAGTAAATTGCATGTGTAACTACACGTACACGTAGATACCTATTTTGCTTCATCGCCTCTTCTTTTTTACGAGTATTATAGCACGCGTATAGGCGCAACGAATTCACTTCAAAACTGGCGTAGCACCATCGTCTTCATGGTGAGCCACAAGATCCAATGTGCCAATTGATGCTACCCTGCGATCTTCACCTCTTCTATGTTTGCAGCCACATCGGGTTCACCTTTACAAGTTGGTAATCGGATGCTTTTCCTAGTCGAAGTTGGCGGGTGGTCCCTCGACAGCCAGCATGTTGCCAGCATGTTCGGAAGGCCGTCGGATATACGAAGATGTTTCTTGGAGTATAATCTTCTTAACGCCGACACGTACATGCAGGAGGAATATGTCAATCTTTCTCGTAAGTGCAACAATTCAACAGACTTGGCCAAATTCCTTCCAAATGAAGGCCTTGATCAAAACTGATAAAATATGGTCTAGGTTAGATGACTCAGAACTTGAAAGGAACGATTTAACCGTCACCCAATCCTGTCCAATTGTAGACTACCAGCACCTAATTTTGGCTATCGGCCGAGCTAACGAGGCTCCCGGTCGAGTCTGCTCTATCCTGGCCAATAGGTTTTGGCAATGGGAGAAATCCTAGAGCTTTTCACTTCAAGTTCGGAGTATTTGGTGCAAATCCGCTTACTTTGTGCATGCATGCACAGCCCGACAAAATCGGGGGAAGGAGGGACAGGGGGGGTTCATGCTCGCCAGGCTGCTGCCCTACCCCCCCCATCCCCCTTGCAGGGCACGTACCTATCTACCCAGGTAAGGTTGTAGCCTGTAGGTGAAGGACGTGGTGTCATTGTCATCTGGGACCAGAGACAAAGGCGCCCAATATAAGAAAGCCCAAGTCTCGTGGGGGCTGCGTCTTCTTGAAAATTACGATTCTAGCTGTCTACCTCCTTCACTATCACCACCTGCACTACCTATGCCATATATAGGTAGTCGAATCAACACCCGGCAGACAGTCGTTTTTGGTCTTGTTGAATTCATCATCTCCGATTGAAAACGCCGAGTGTACCGACTAGACCAGTAACCGATTAAAGGGTGAGAGAGATGTGAGGGGTCGGTCGCCATGTCAGAAACTAAACGCCCTACGGCTACAACTACTACTACTACAGAGGCTGCTATATCACCACTACCACCACCATCAGCACAATCGCAACCTCAATCGCAATCGCAACCCCCCGTAAAGCCCACAAAGACACTTTCCTGTGTTCATTGTCAGTATCGCAAAATCAAATGCGATCGTCGACAGCCATGCTCAAATTGTATCAAGGTAAGATGGATCAATCAATTCAAGCACGTATTATGTGTTCTTCTCTGGTCTTTATACGTCGATACCTTCAGTCCGGCTTGCCGGCGATATTGATGGTTGTTTTCTTCTCGTCTTGTCTCATGTCACCCGATTGAACAGCTCAACTGCCTACTCAAAAACACCGTGCTTTTTACTGAGCCAATATTCAGGCAAAGGTTGCTTGCAATCCAAGCAAGCCGGCACCACCGCATAAGCGTCGGCGGCCAAACCAGGATCTTCTGGCACGTCTCGCAAGATGTGAACAACTCCTTCAACAATATGCCGAAGGCAACGTCCCGACGGCAAAGGTCGAGGCTCCAATCACTCCCAGTAATGCCTCAGATAGCGTCGGTGTAAATAGTCAGATGGGTTCTCCTGCTATAAAGGATGAGCCTATCCCAGAATCCCGCTCTACGCCTACAGGCCAGGTCGTCGAGGAGGATGGCAACGTCCGGTTTATGGATAATTTCCTACGGCTCAGTATGTACGATGAGGTATGGCCCTCGGCGTGTTGTATTGCTTTGTCCTCTGCTCGTGCTGTGTCATCTGACACTCGATAACAGCTTGCGGCCATGAGAAACATCGTCGACGACGATGAGCAAGAATCGGTGTCGAGTGTAGCAGCGACTTCACCCGAAAACTCGGCGGACCTGCTCCTCGGTGTCGATGACCCACATCTCGATCTTCAAACTTTACAGCCAGAGTATGTACCCCTTATCTATTTGCCTTACCTTGAATCTTGTCCCCATACCGGCCACAATTATAACGCTTGCTGATTCTCGGGGTAGTATGTACACGGCTATTAGGCTGTGGCAAATCTACGTCGAACGGGTTAACCCCCTCACCAAAATAGTACACGTGCCAAGTCTCCAGGAATATGTGCTGGACGCCGCCACGGACATCACCAGCGTCCCGTTGGCCTACCAAGCCCTCCTTTTTTCCGTCTACGCCATGGCCGTGGTCACCCTGACGAACGAAGAAGCAAAGGATCAGCTTGGGATGAGCCAAAATGATGGCTTGAAACAATTTAACAGAGGCACGAAACTAGCCCTGACTAGGGCCAACTTTTTGAAGACGTACAACATGACAATATTACAGGCCCTTGCGCTTCATATGGTACACCCCCCTTCTGCCGTGGTTTTGCTGGTTCTACTATGGTTTTGTGCTAACAACCCCCCTCCTATATAGCTCTCTCTCCACGGGCGGGCTGACGGTCACTCAAACTGGATCGTGGGTGGCACGATCCTACGGATGGCCCAGAAGATGGGTTATCACCGTGACGGCGAACACTTCAATCTAGACCCGTTCGAAACCGAGATGCGGCGGAGGCTGTGGTGGTTTATCCTTACACAGGATTCCAAGAATGCCATGTTATCTGGTCTGAGTCAGTCTTGGGTGCCTTCCAACTGGGACACCAAGGTACCGTTGAATCTAAACGACGCCGACATGTCCTCGAACTCGCGAGAGCCTCTGGTACCTCGAGACGGGCCGACGGAAATGGCATTTGTCCTTATCATATACCAGTATCAGCAATTCCAGCACAGTACACCACGCGCCTTTGAGGCTGCGTGCTTGGCACTGCGTAGCGGCGGCAAAGACAACATTGACCCGAAAGATCATGCCGCCATGGAGAAATTCCGCTCGCTGGTCGAAGAACTCGACCTGAGATTGGCCGAATTCGAGCGCAAGTATGTGGACCCGGCGGGTGGCGGGGTGCAGGAGGCTGCTGCCATGGTGCGGCCGCTCTACGTGGATAAGATGAAGAACGTTATGACGCCGATGCGGCAGCAGCCCGAGTGGGGGACGGAGATTTTTGACCCTCTTGACAGCATCTTCAAGTCCTTCATCGATAGCCATACGCGCAACCTGGCCCTCTATAAGCGCATGGGCCTGATAGGCTTCGCGTGGTACATCAAGGGAACCTTCCAACTTGATGCCCTTCTCGTCTTCACCGCCAAGCTTTACAAACGGCCGACGGGGCCGCTCACCGATCGCGCTTGGACCGTTCTTGACTCGATGCACGATCTACATAAAAACCTATTTGACTTGTCAGACAAGAAAGTCCTTCGACAAGCCCATTTCACCCTTAAAGCTTGGACTATCCGGGAACAGACGCTCGCCCAGTGCGGCCAGTCAGTTGAGGTCCCTAACTTCATCCGACGCCTTCGTCAGCTCATGTCAGTCTCGCGTACAAATTCGTCCTTGTCGGGATCGTCCGGATCGCCGGGCCTAGCAACAAATCTGTTCATGTTACAGCAGATGCCCGTCGCCCAACCGCTACCTTTTGATCAGGTCGATATGACTCCGTACTTGGGCCTCGGCGTCGATACGTCGAATTTAAATGTGGACATGTGGGGGAACCTGACCATGGATGCCGACATGACCATTCCACAGCAGGAATTACCTCACGGCGGCTTCGACTTGTCCAAAATAAACTTTTCGGCCGGGAACCTCATGGGATGAGTTCTTTTTGTCCCTAGACGTTCGACAAGGCAACGACACTTATCGGCACACAACGGCACGATAAAGAAAAGGTGTACATAATAATAGTGGCCGAGGAATCAACCAGGGGGGGGGGCTCCATATATAATTCACTCCGCTCTGGTTATAAATGTATATGTAGCAAAAGAATTCGCCATTCTATTCAAGTAGCCATCGACCTGAAGCGTCCTCCCTGACTGGAATTTGCCCCTCACCGTGACCATGTGCCTTGATTATATAGCGTATCCGTGCTTTCATTACTCGTACAGCCAGAGACTTGGAGTCAAGATGCCGAGCGAGTTGTTATTCCGTAGAAATGTACAAATTGATAAAAGACAAAAAGTTTATCGTCATTATCCCACGCTCTCTAGCAAGTCCGGGATCCTCGTCTGATTTTTGTTCTTCGGGATTCTAGGTATAGGAGCATGAACGGTAACAGTTCTTGCAGGTAGTTGTTGTCCGATGATAAAATTCGGGGATTATTATTCTACAGCACGTATGTTTCTAACCTAGGAAGAGATGAGTTGGTCCAAGTAGGTAGTTCAATCTGTTGTTAAACAAGGCTGTGATGGAGCGTAAACCTATGATATGACCAAATGCTTCTTCCTCTCTATCTATCTATGCATCTCGGGTTGGGGATATAATCTAAACCTGGAGCCGGAAAGAATTTAAGGAAGATTTCCAAGGATGGTAAGTTGTATATTGACGATGGGGATGAAGAGCATATAGGGGTATTGTTTGTTCAGCTTGCTTGCTTGCTTGCTTGCGTGAAGAGATGATAGGCTTGATGGGACTTTTACCTAAACTGTATATCAAAATAGGGGGTGTTTTTGATTGTTGGCCTAAAACCAGGTAGGTAGGTAGGTAGGTTAGACTTTAGTGGAATTCTGCGCTTTCTAGGTAGGAGTGTTTGTATATGCGTATATATATGTATATGTATAAGAGGTACTAGATAGGGGGTGTTACATGTATATAATCTATCTAGGCTGTCTTCTCGTCTTGTCTTGTTGGTATTATGTTGGGGGTAATGTCAACGTGAAGTGGAATGGAATGGAATTATGTGTGGCTATTACCTAGTTGGCGTATTGGAAGCGGGCGACGAGGAGGAGGAGGAAGAGGAGGAGGAGGAGGAGGAGGAGGAGAAGGAGGCGCGGTGTTCAAAGGAGGTAAAATGATATATGATTTACAACTATCACTTTTTACCCGCTTGCTTTGTTATATTAGTTACTAATATGTGTGTATCGAAGGTAGGTATGTAGATAGATACTATAAATACACGCAGACTACAGTGTCGTAGTCTGTAGTATAGCTAGGTAGGTAGTGTGTTTGTGTTAAAAGGGGAAATGCAGTTTTCATGTTGGGAAGGAGAGGACATCTATCTAGACAATGGCTTAAGTAGTAGTAAATAAGCCTCTTTTATCTAACAAGTACGTATGTATGTATGTATGTATGTATGTGTACGTTAGGTTAAAGAGGCTAGGTAAGGTAAATATGCCAAGAAGAGAGGGTACAAGTTAAATAAAAGAATAGGTACTTTTGAAAGAAAAAAAACCCCCCAAAAAACAACAGAGATAGCATCGTGAAATGTTCTTACTCGTTTTCTCCCCCCCCCTTGACCAGTCTAGCCCAGGTTAAAGAAATCAAGTTCGAGGATCGACTTTAGATACACTAAGAGAGAGATATATGGAATAGGAAAGGGGGTTGTTTCCTTTCCCTGTCAGCTTCGGGAATTGCATATATAGAGAGCTGTATCTTCTGTTGGTCGATTATTATAGTTTATAGCTTAAGCTCTACAACTTCCCCCCCTTTTTTTTGCTTTTTTCTTTCTTTCTTTGGTAAATTATCCATCGAGCAGGTAGCTTTGTACATATCTATGCTATGGTTGCCAGATATATCGTTAAAGCATCTGACGCGTATCTAGATAAGATAAAAAAACACACTAACCTACACATATAAAGGTCAACACAACAGTCTATCCAACCTAGGCACACACGACTACGGGATTCTTCCACGTCCGCGTCCTTAATCGATTACTGCTAGACTCATCTACCTTGCTTAAGAAAGGAGGCTTGATGAAAGCACGACTGTGGCGAAATCACCTCGTATAGGCACCTACTAGGATAGGTACTTGCTTCCTTGGTGTACGTGTAAATACCTAACCTATAGTCTCATTATCGGTTGTAGGTATCTAACCTATCAAGCCTCTCTTACAAGAAACGCCACCCCTTACGAGGCGCAAAAACAAGATAGGAGAAAAGGGGCACGAGGGGGTAGGGGGGTAGGGGGGTAGGTAGGTACTTAAAGGAGGCTGTGCTTCAACTAGACTGCCTGATAAGGAAAGTATTTGACTAAATACACTCTACTCATTGGCTAAAACGAGCCACGAGTCTGTTAGTAAAATAATAGAGAGATAGAACTTGGCAAGTTGTAGCTTGAAAGAAAAGTGGCAAAGTTATTATTCCCTGTTTTATTATTATTAATATTATCTTATCCTCGAGATATATACCTTACCTAGACTTAACGGTTAAGGAGGTGCTTTACTTGTACACGTGCACAGCCTTCTTTGGTATAGTTAGTTATGTCTACCTTTGGATGTTGTGGCTTGCAAGGTAAGTGATCGGCACTCGTCCCCCCGTAACACGCCAGGTGTGACAGGAATGGAGTGTGGCTCATTTCTGGTCCATGGACCTTTCGTACTGTATACACCGATGAGAGTCGCATCGTGGCAAAGACGAATCATATGGTGCGTAGGTATACACGTATTTGTAAGTTAGATATCCTTGTTGCTTGTTTGTACGTGTACGTGTAGTTGGCTTGGGATTGTTTCCGTCAGACGTTTTAATATGTACTTGTTATATCAAGCCGATGAAATATCCAGGTTAGTAGTAGGTAGTTACTTAGATATCTAAAAATGGTTAAGAAAGCAAAGACGTTTCATTGGAGAAGCGAGGGCGACAGTTTAAACGTCTAGTGTAGACCATATCTCTATCAAGACCATAGCCCCTTGATACCCTTCCCCTATACTAACTACTCTGCGCTCTCATTGGAAGAACTCTGCAAGATCAGACATGAACGCATAAGATATCATCTATGTAGAGAAAACAATTCCACGTGCGTCAAACAGAGGCCTCCCGTGTACAAAAGATCTAGAAGAGTGGCTTAGTCCGGTAGGTTAAGTAGTTAGATGGAACACAGGTGTAACACAAACTGCCGAATACCATAGGTAGTGCAGCCACGTATTGTAGTATAGGTATGTTGTGGATTTATGCTTATCCATTCGTTGTCTACCTACCTCACCCGTGCTCGCTTAGTTCTTTCTTTCCTACTTGTTGCGCATTCACCGGAATGACGGTACCTAGGTACTCTTTATAAATAGGTTACAGTATATCTAAACACGACATACGTGGTCGGCCAACGAAGAGATGGATAATGTCCGTCTATGTAAGCCCGGGGAGAGCCCCCACTCGGGTGCGGGCGGTCCAGGGTGTCAAGCCTCCCGAAAAATAAAATGATTATGCGGGTTTCATCCAACACACCTGTGGCGTAAGATTGTCAGTCAGAACTGAAGTATACCTATCGTAGGTACTAGAGTGATGGTTACATCGGATTGGTCGTATGGGATCATGGACAATGCAAGTAGGTAGACGTTCTCACGTATGCGCCGACTTTTACGGTATCTACTATGTAAGAGAACTTGTAAGTCGCCGCTTGGTGTTGGTTCTAGACTGTAAGGGCGAAAGAAGGCCATATCTAAAGTATGTATGTGTAATCCTAGAGTGAGAGTCACACGTCGGAAGCAATGCTATATATCGTTTACTTTTCGCGGCCATCGGTTTATCGGCGCAGCGTTGCTTACCCGATCATTAGTTGTAAATTGTAATGCGCATACTCATAGTTGACGTCTATCGTTGTGTCGTCCGCCGCCTTGGTTAACAATCAGGATAGGTGACTGAGAATGTAAATCGAGGTGCAATAAGAAGGTCCAGGGCCTGATATATAATGTGAGGGTATATACTGTACCTATTGTTTTTTTGCCCAGCCTCCTTTTTCGACGTGGATATATATATGATATGAGCTTGTTGTATCGATTTCAGCCGTATTGCCCAACCCAGTCATTCCTATACCTAGTGGTCAATGCTAGCAATGATTTATTGATAAGAAAACCAACATCTGTTTGCAGTTCAACGGTTCGAGAAACGAAAGACAACTCGGTTCCGGCGTAAACTTAACAAAGCATCATGTAAGTAGCGCGCGGGCGGCCTGGTCAACGCAAATCAAATGTTGACTCAATTTTTCTCAGTCGTCCCGGGACCTAGGGGTCAACCTAGCTAGCATATAAGAAGAATTTCTAGACGCTGCGATAGCTAACTATCCGAAGTCTCAAAAGTTTCATGCTATCTATCTAACCTAGGGGCGACCATGAAGATGAGATGGTTGATATACTCAATCGCAAGTCTAGGTAGATCCGCTACAAGCCAATCGAAATAGATTGTCAGGGGATATCAATCATCGCGTCTATTACCTACTTTACCTATCTCTTTTCACCTCACCTTTCCAAAACACAAATAAAGCGATATATAATCATGGACAAACGGTCCGACCTCCACGAAAAAACCCCCCCAATTATCACCTGTCAAATCCCTCTCTCTCTCTCTTACTTACAAGCCTTTAGGTTAGGTTAGTGACTTGTGCCGTGATCCTATCCTTACCGACCTAATAATCCTGGTAGGTTAGCTGGTACTAAAATATATTTAGGAAGGTAGGATTTTTCAAAAAGAATCGATCGATCTTGTAGATCGAGATTGGGAAGAAAAAAAAAGAAAATTGGTTCAGTACTTATCTAATAAAACTTTGTTTTTAGAGGTTTCATGTTTCTTTTCTTTCTGGCTGGTCTGCGGGGGGGGAAACAAAAAACAGACAGACACAGACAGATTAGATTACCCGGCAAGCCGTCTCCGACGGGTTTTGTGCACTGTCTAATGCTCAAAAGGTGGGGTGGGGTGGCTAGGTACTTAATATTTCGCGTACCTACTTACATACATTACTTACTTACTTGTAGGTATGGTAGACTACTAGAAGCTAATAATAACCACAGACTTACTAACCTACAAGGTTCAAACAAAATTCCTATATACACAATCTATTGTACCTCCTCTTTCACATGTAATATTGGCAAGCCTACCTACGCAGATATCTATCTATACCTTACTTCCATTACTTAGCATCAACCTATCTGTAAATAGATATCTAGGTAGTCAGTCCCTTTGTAGGTAATTATAAATTTACTGCCGAGACGCGATATTAATACCCTGCCCTTCACGCCCGAAGTAGGTATTAATTACCTGACACTAGCAAGGGGTCCTGGCCGTCTACCGGATAAGGTAATTATAGGACTCTCGCTCGAATTGAGTCGCAAGTGATTGGACTAATAATGAGTAGGTACTTTGACATAATTAGATCCGATAAATGTGGAGTAGCTATATGCTTACGTGCTTCTGATCAGTCCGCAGTCTGATTCGCTGGTCGGCGTTGTCGCCGATTTCTCGCCACATTGCATCTACCCCCGTCACCCCCGTTACTAAAACTACGAGTAGTTTACGTACTGTTTATATCGTGGGTTACGTATGTAAAAGACAGAGCGGCATGTTACACGAGAATGGTTCTCGGACAAGCAGACAAGCCGCCTCGGATGTTACCATGCGAACAAACAAGGAGAAATATAGGCCATGGACTAAAATGGTGTCGACATTGATCAATTACAACATCTATATACTACTGAGGTGACCAACAAATCAGGGGTAGGAAGAGGTCTTCTCACTACATACCTAGTCTCAGGCAAAGCAATACAAGAGTTGTATGTAAATTCGGGCTCTTGCGTCCCCAAAAAGGTCAATTTTTATATATCGCTTTCGCGTCATGCTACTAACGTCTGACTTAAATCCAGAAAGGAAAACAAAATCTCTCTCTGGGTATATTCCAACTTTTCTCCTCTGAACGCCAGTGAACTCAAGGAAAGCCTCGTACAATAGTCGTGCCTTCGTGATTGACTGAATCGAGTCTCCAACTCCTCTTCCTCTATCCTTTCCTCCATTATACCGCTGCCCGCATCCCATGGTAATGTAATGATTATGTGCTCGGATTAGAATGTAAATCGTAGTTCGTAGCCAGCCTTGGCGGGGTATGTCCCGGATCCAAAGCCCTCGTCGTCGTCGGGAACGTCTATCGCCATCGGCTCCCATTCTCTTTTTAGCTGCGACGGGGCAACGTCGAGTTCGGCGATTTCGAGTGTCATATCTTGGCCTTCTGATAATTCGCGGATCACATCATCGTCCATCGCTACCTCCAGACCACCCCCAAGCACGCGAACCACCCGCCTGATATCCGCCGGATCGATGTTCCATTTGGTGGCCACCCGTGAAATAAAGTTCGATAAGCTTCGCTCGGTGAGGTACACAGCCCGGTGTAACACACGTCCATCCGCGTTGGGCTTTTTTCTGGCGACATAAAAACATGCTATAGGCTTCACCGGTCTCTCGCTCGGCGGCTTATATAATGGGTCCACTTCGATACTCTCGAACCAACCGATTACATTACCATCATCGTCGATTTTGGCGACCTTGACCGGGTGACCGGGTGGTCGAAGGGGATCGGCGCCCCCCACTCTACCTAATGATGCGCTCTCGCCTGCAGCCTGCGAATGGATAGATAGCGAGCTAGCTGAGGGCGAGATGAGGGAAGATTCGGCAATCGAGCTCCTTGCGCTGTGTGGATCCACCATTGACAAGTTGGCCGACTCTCCGCCCAGACTGACGGGATGGAGATCGGGATCATCCATCTCATCTCCACGCAGATACAAGAGACTGACGGGCCGGGTACTGTGAAGCATCGCTTCCCAGGACTGTAGCTTAAGTTGTAAATCATCCTCAGGAGCAGGCCGTATAATGGCACCGCCGCCACCATCTGCTGAACTTGCCGAGGACATGGACCATGTCCTTTTGTGCTTTGCTTTTCCAGGTCGTTGGGTATCGAGCTTGTCGGAAGCTCCGCGCTTCCGCTTCCCCGCATCCCTAACGCCGTGCATAGACTGGGTGATCTGGTGCTGCAGTTTCTGGATGGATTTTGTAACATGAGCCGTGTCGTTTGATAACTTTCGCTCAGCCCCATGATCTCTAAACAGCTTCACCATGCAGTAGCATATTTCTTCCGACGCCGGATCCGACACAGGTGACGAGTTGGCCGTGGAGACGATGGTAGTCTTTGCGCACAGTCGTACCGGTATGCCTTTTACACCTTTGGAATGGCTAAAGTCGGTGGACAGGAAGTTGAACCGAACCGTGATGTTGCACTCCGCAGGCCCATTGTGGCCAGGCGACCATACAACACAAAAACCATCAAACGAAGAACTCTGGAGCTCCATGCGAGTGCGTTTATTATCGGCGTCGACCGGCAGGCTTGGTTCGACGTATTCGACTGCTTGAAGCCTGCCTCCTCGTTGGTGGGCCTCGTTCGTCCCCCGGCCTTCTTTCCATAAACCCCAACATACATCGGGTTTTTGGCGCTGTTGTTTGTCTTCAAAGGAGATGCGTACGAAGGTTCTATACTTGGAACCTGGCGGGGCCGGATGCCTCAAGGCAGTGTCGGTTACGGAAAGAGTGTAAACCTGCCCCTTGTTAAGGTACGTCACGGGAATCTCATCAGGAAGCCTAGTCATGGCCGTAGGTGCATTCAGGATACAACTGAAGCGGAACTGATTTCCCGTATCTGGCGGAGCATGGGACATGGGAATACCACCAAACCGCCCTTGTTGAAAGCCCATGGGAGGCGACTGAGAGCTGAAGGTCGCATCCATGGCACTCAGTTGCTCCGACCGGTCCTCGCCGCTCAGTGGAGATCCACTGTGGTCCATAGATTCGTAACCCGTATCGCTTTGGACGAATGTCGAAGGTGGGAAAGCTGACTGATGAGCCGATTGCGGCAGAAAGGCACCATATGGTTGATGAAAATGCTGAGGCGCAAGTGCACCCTGGAAGTGGGACATATCAACCATCCCACCCGAGTAAGGACCGACGTGACCGACGTGACCGACGTGACCGACGAGCATGGCGCCGTCGGTCGTGGGGAGGGATAACGGCGTCCCAAGACCCGCGGCAAGGGCTACCGACGGCGTAGGTGGGTCGCCGGCTTGCGAGTGAAAGACGGTGTTGTTACCGCCTGGCGTAGGGGTGTAATAACCCTGTGGTTGACCTCCAAAACCGTAAGCGCCCGACTCTACGAAGGGTGTAAATCCCCACTCGGCCGCAGAGGCTCGTGGTGTTGGATCTTGGTCCCGGAAGGCATCTTGGCTAACGTTGTGGTGCCTAAGAACGCCCAAAGCCTGAGTTAGTCTATTCCGCTTTTATCTTTATATCTCGGGCCAGCCATCTTTTCTCGTTCTGCTCTGTGCGGTTGACCAATGTACGGGGAACCCATGACACCGGTGGCAGATTGCGAGTATTTGCTTTCAAGCTACAGACGCGACCGCAATCGCCCACAACTTGACATTAAAGGCAAGGTGTATGAATGAACAGTGTCGGATCCCTCCTGCGAAAAGAACGACGATTAAACAATTCAAGAAATGACATACCCGTCAGGTGCTGGAACTAGGGGACCGAGACCCGAATTATCCACCGCCAGCGCCGGCTGAGGCCCAGCTCCCGATGATGCCGATCCGCCCACTGTGCTGATTTCGGGGAACTGTTGTTTGAAGTGGGCAAGCAGGCCCTTATCCGGCTTCTGCGAACTTCTCCTGCAGGTTTGTGACCATGTCAATAAAGTGCCGGCGGAAGAGATGGAGGAGGAGTCGAAATGCAGCAGAGGGAGCTCCTAGGAAGTAGGCAATGCGCGCTACTCAACTAATACCTAGGTGGACATGGCCTACAGGGCGCACACGCCCAATGAAGTGAAAAGTTGGCGGGTGGGGGAAGCTGCGGCAGAAGGTAATCAGACTGGCGCTTACCTTTGTTGAAACATCTAGACGTAAGAGAGCCGATCGCTCCTGTCGCAAAGGGTAACAGCACTGATCCGGGATAAACTAGTCGAAAAGTTGTATATATCAAAGAGACGAAGGGAGATATATTTTGTCGGGAATCCCTTATGCGCCAGGGTTCCAGAATATTGCGCCGGGAACGCTCAAGAAAGAAATGCAAGGACCAAGAGTCGAATTTGACACAGCCTATAAGAGGCCAGAACACAAGCCAGTGATGGATGAGGCTGTTTCGCAGATAGAGTGACCGGGGGGTGGTGAAGCTTTTAAATAGCGTTACAACCTTGTTAGTTACCGGGTAAGGCGGGCAGGTCGACTCAGTGATTCGGCGAATCTGTGTTTAACGCAGCGAACAGCAGTGGAAATGGCGTGGTCCCGATACGATTCCGGGGGCGCGGTCTGGTATCATGGGCTGTGTGTGTGCTCTTCGTGATGTGAACGCCGGCGCCGAAAATGACGAGTTTGGCAAATGATCGCAAGGCCGACAGTCCGCAATAGAATCACGCCCTGCTAACAAATAACCGCCGAGCCGATAAGATGAGTGGACAGAGAACAAGAATGGGAAAATAGTACATATTATCCCACGGGGGAAAGCGACCGACGATATGAACGTCAGACAGAAGTGTAGTGTAGGTAGGTGTAATAAAAGTATCGGGTATTAAAGCGACAGACGGAGCGACTGGCGCTGGCTTGGTATGTGTAATAAGCGAGAGACAAGGAGGAACCTTGTAGTAGAAGTAGTAGCAAGGAGGAAGGCGACGGGGCCTTATTATGGATTGCGAGAGGGAGGTACCTCATCGGGCATGTACATCTACGTTGGTAGGCAGAGAAGAGAGAGCTACCCAGCATACAAATGTACCTAGCCTCTAAGGCTAGACAAATTAGTCTAGGTGAAAATTAGTCAACCGTTGAACTAATATAGCAACAGCTACTAAAAATTGTACCGTACTTGGGTACCTAGCAATAATGCTTTTACAAGGTCGTGGACGGGTATACGCGCCTAGCTCCAGATGTACGATTTGAGAGGTACTTCGCACCCTGGTAAAGTGTGGGTACAAGGTGTCCTGCGAGGTATTATGTATATAACATAGGTTCAAGGGCCCGATCGATTTGGTAAATCGCAGTCGACCATCTGTACCTTTACACTTAAACGCATGTACCTACGTGTAGACAAATTAGCGAGACTGGAGATAGGTACTTTGGCTTCTAATCAGCCTGCACTTTACACATGCTGTTCTTAAATCGTTTGTTTTAGGCCCTCATGGGAAAATTATACAAACTGCATGATCTACATCGCGGGATCTACATTTTTTTTTTGCATATTAAGGGTTTTTCACACACACACACACACATCAATACGAAAGGCGAGACTACGAGTGAGAACCATACATAGTACATCGATGATACTGTTGCCGTTGTAACATGCACGCCATATGGTCGGTGCTCGCAAAGCCTAGACTAAGCACTTATGAGCACCCATATAGAGGTTGACGCAAAGCATGTAAGTGGTACTTGTTGGGTAAAAGCTTAAAATACCTACTACCAAGAGTACTTCAAGGCATGTAGGATCCGATCGAATGTCTACATGTAGTTAAGCCAAAGAGCCCATAGCTTACATAGCCATGTCAGAAATACCTAATCACCACGGGTACTATGCAGCTTTTGGATGCATTCATAGCTGGCTTCGGTGTGGGACGTTACTCAACTGTGTTCGAGTAGGGAGGTTGGCAATAAACTGAGCGCGATCGTGTCGACTTGCCCGCGCGCGATAGCGATTATTATACATGATCCCGAATGAGCTCGGCCGCGGGGGGCAGGAGGTGGGATGGCGGATGGCGGATGGTGGAGGGCACGCCGATTGTAACGGGTGGATATTGTAAAAGCACATTGATGTAGAGCGCTTGGGATATATCCTAGGTTAGACGAGGTAGGCCCGACATACTTGGGTCTCCATAGGGTCCCATATGAGGGGCAGGGGTCTGGCGTTCTCCGCAAGTACTCGAAAACTGGCTTCTCAGGCCGCGCACTGGGCGTAAATGGGTAGGGTGTTTATTAGATACTAAGGGGGCGTCGGAAATCCCTCAAGCCCTCCTCTGTATTCGTCTTGGAGTCGCTTGGGCGGCGCAAGAAAGGTACCTTGTGCTGCACTCCATCTGACAGTATGAGGTTTGTAGCTTATTTTGTACTCGACACCCATCTGAGGCAGGGTCCGGTCCGTTCTCTGTTACACTAGGTTATAGGTATCTTATGTTGTCAAATTATGTGAGAAGTTTGCGCCATCCAATAGAAGTAGAGACATATTGGTAGAGCAACGTACCCACCTAGACATTTTGACTTGGTGGGTTTATGTTGACTACACTCCTATCATACCTCCTCTTGCGCTTTGTATGGCAAAATGCAATCTAACTTTTAAGCCCGACATTTTATCTACGTCGTTCACAGGGTAAACAATAAGAGGTTCGTATATTTAGACCTGATACGCAAAGGTCGCAAAGGCTCAGTTGATCTGACGCCTGTTGCGGATCAGGATAAATATGTATATGCAAACTTTTGTTGCAGAACTTGTATCCCTAACTCGGCTTTATATCAGCGACTCGCTGTCACAGCTGAACCGACAACTTTTACAGGATCACTTTGGTTCGGATCGTTCCGTTTCCCCATACAGTTCAAAACCTGCAGCATCGCAACTGTGTTTTGATGTGGGCGGTAAAAGAGGTCAGAATAGACTTATCTGTGCAAATACAGATATACTCGTATATGCACGTGGCACCCAGTTGAGGTAATTTCAACCTCCCAATACGAGTTCAGTTTTCTGCCTGGTAATCGTAAATGCAAGCAATAAAGATGTTCTCTTAAATGTCGACAATTGAGCCAACGCGTCAAGCTGCTGGTAAACTGCCTAGGCGGAACGCCACGAATTACATGCTGCAATAGGACCAAACTGCAAAGCATCGCTCCACGACGCCTCAAATGGCTGGGTAGATGGCTGGCTGGTTCGCATCTATCGCCGTCCTGATTTATACGCTTGCCCGTACCAGAAAATTACAGTGGTCCACTGAAAGGCCCCACAAGATACTCTACGAGTACGCTCGTACTTCTACTTTTTATGGTTGATCGGAGGGGTGCGGTATCAACGTCTGGGATGCAAAAGGAAAATGGCTGGGCCCTGATATGAAGGTTGAATCCAACAGCGTGTTTGTCCAACTGACTTGTCGATGTCTTTCAGGATATGAGGCGGCGACATCTGCGTTACTACTCAGTAATAGGGATCATGGCCTTGGCGGGGTTTATACGCGTATAATCAAGACTGCCCTGGAAGTATGCTGACTCTGTTCCGCCCATCCTTCGCATGTACGTATGCGGCGTTTTACAGAAGTTCACCTTATTGCAACGCGAGTTCGATTTTCTTCACAGCTACCCCAACTTTCATTTACGCCTTCTCCATTGGACTAAAAAATGGTCAATAATATCGACCTCTTTTTGGAATAGGGGAGGGATATTGTGAATTGGCAGCAACCCTCCCATACCTATGATAGTATTAGTGGTTACAACGATTCATACTCTAGTCTTGAAGGATGAGGTGCCGGCGCGGTTTCTAGTCCTTAGTAACTGTTAGCCAGCTAGTGCATTCAATCCCAAGGCGGCGGTCGATCCTTGGTCGCGAAGGACTTCTAGACTGAATTTCGTTTTCTGGATGGTACGGATCCCAAAGGTACCCATTTCATCGTACCCCCACCATCCGGGAGTCGATCCGAATCGCAATGTCACCCTTAATATGTACAGAAGGCTCCAACCCAAGAAGTTGACTTCCAACAGGGGAATCACGACACCACGAGTAATCATGGAGACCAGAGGACCCTTGTCTGAGCCGTTCATGATCTACCTACAGTATGAACCCCTTACAATCTTGAGAAAACCCACAATATAGCATCAATACCGAATTCGCGCTGCCTTTCGCACGTCGTTCCCAAGGCCATCTAACACTTCATTGCCGCGCCGGCTTCGAAACTTGTGCTGCGAATACAGTCATGGCATGATGCATCCAACAGACGGAGGCCTATGACGCCATACCGGCACTTTTAAACGTTGCCATGCAAGGAGGTGAGGCCCTATCTTTAGTACTTGAACGGTATCGTGCTAGGTAGTAGGTAATTACTGCTAATTTCCTCGGATCTTTTAGTCTGAAGCAGTTAGGGGCACGGTCTACACATCCTCAGAACAAGTACTAATTATGCTACAAGCAACGCTGTTCTTTCACGTGGGATTTTCCGGTCGCCCATGTAGGAACCTAACTTTTGGCTGTCGCAGATCCCTAGTGCAACAATCTCCACGTGGTATGCACATACGGGGATCAGGGCGCATGTGCTACAGCCTACGATATCCGACATGAGGATGATTGGATGGGTTGGCGGGCGATTAGCAATGTCCGACCCTACGTGTACATTGGTAGTCTTTGTTTGGTGGTTGCTGTCGGCGCCGACTCTTACGCCGTACGGTACCCGGGCGGCCAGGTAGGTAGTCAACGGATGTGCTACCGGGACGAAGCATTCCTGATATCTTCACAGTAGGTTAAAACTTGAGGGATTCAAGGTAGGACACCTATGTCTTACTGACTCTTACACACTTGTACAGGTGGTTACTCAACCCACCACAAACGTGGACTAACACTACATAGCCGTACAGGATACCTAGGGCAGGGCGAGTGTAGATATGTAGGTAAGATACAAAATATGACGTTTTTATTGGCCATGGTTAAATCTAGCGGATAGGTATTTGGGTCATAGCACCAGAAGAGTCATATATAGAAACACTACACAGCAATGAGTGACTGGTAATCTACCTAAGGTTAGGATGATCTGGTATCTATGCTACTGCCTACAGATAAAGCATCATCTATTATTAGTACTTATTTGATAACACCAGCAACTAATTACCTACGGATACATGGTAATGGCTCCCTAGGTGTCAAGAAAAATATGCCGATGAGGTTATTTTGTAGTTTGGTTCAAGGGTACCTACTTGATACGTTAGCAACAGGTCGAACAAGAACGTACCATGTAGGTTAATTACTTGATTAGGACTAACCGATGGTGTTACCAAGCTAAAGCTAGCACCCTACGTTAGCCTACAAGCACACGTAGTATGCACTTTAGGCGCCCTGTTGTCTAAACCCCTCCCCGCCTCCGCCCCTCTTTTCATTGGGTCTTAAAACCCCAGGAATAATACTATTCCCAACTTCGCTGTCTACACCTTACTAAGGACAGCGCCTTACACATACATAGACGACAGGAGTGATGTAACAACCTACATTAGCGAGTAAGTAGTATGTCTGTAAGCCAAAACACAGGCAGACCGTCGGTGTTATGGCTGACAGTAGTATACCACTCTGCATGACATCAGTCCTGTTTTGGTTGTTTGGCCGTGGCCTACATGGGAAGCTAGGTTGATACTGGTAAGTGCTTCGCGCCAGCGCTTTGCTTGTGAGAACTACCTAATCCCTACAACACCAATGGGATGTAACCTAGTTTTAGGGTCTCTAATCTCGAAATGGAGACGGACCTAGCCAGCTAGCCGTGCTAGCCTACGGTAGGGGGGGCATGGGAGCGGAATAGGTAGAACAATTCTGAAGCTTTCAGTAATTTCATGCCTAATCACGCTAGAGCACTGGTGAATAGATCCACTGTTCCTCAGGCTGACGTCATGTTTCATCATGCCGCATTTTTCCTCCCTAAATTTCGGACTTCTTTCCCATCTGGATCTTTTCCACGACCCAAAATCCCGAACCACAGTACGTATTTGCCTAGATTAGGCGCATTCCATACTGTGTAGTGCTAACCTTGGTGCCCATATTCTAAATGTATTGAACTTTACCCTCCAATTTACTTTCAGACGCTTTAAAGAGCCTGAACAGACGATAGAGACTTACCGAAGCGACAGTATTCGTCAGAAAGCATTGGTATCACACTTGGTTGCCATTACAGGTGGTATTGCAAGGCAAGACGTGGGAACGAGCAGTGGCATCGCGACTCGCGTGCCACTCACCGCGGCCTGTGCGCTGTACCTACTAACTAGCAAAGCCGACTCCAACACCTATGATAGTCGGAGCCCGCCGCTCCTCAACAAGTCGCGACTTTCTGATAAGTTGAAGATTGTGAGATATGCGCCTAATGTACCAACTTACACAACATCTAGAAGGCAATCATGTCATATCTGTTTGACCAAGCAGCCAGTCAGTATCGAGAAACGGGCTCTCGCGACAAATTCCAGGATCTGAGGATACCCTCAATAAGGCGCCTTTCAACCAACTCAAACAACACGTGCTCCCCCCACCCAGTAGCAGGCATCATTTCCTTCGGAGTATGTCGTTCCTCTTCGTGGCCTAGTCTCTACTTCATTAGCAAACCCCGACGCGACCGTAACGGCCATTTCCTTCAGAAACGCATAAAGATGGGCTTAGATTGCGTTCCTGCCGCTGTGCCTCAAGACGCGCCATGGGTTTCCGGGTAAGCCTTACGGTGTTTTGACGCTTCAATATTTGATGTCTACATGGTATGCTACACTTGGTGACTCGATACTAAATAAGCAGCAGAATATACGTGTAGGCTCGATACTTTTTGATTATGATAAGACCCTAGTGTCGGACGGGCGGCTACGTGGCAGTTGACGCATTGTTCTATTAAGTGCCTAGTCCACATTTACGACAGATTAACCATCCAATAGCGTTGAAGATCCAGCACGTCTCGAATGTGAAACGGCTACACAACCATAACTTTGTGTATCACAACCTTACATCTACCTCACAATTAAAGCCAGCCCTCCGTTCTACTTGGATAACCCAGATTCTGAAACAGCAGGCATTCCGAAACTTGACGTTACCGCTACGGGCGCAAGCCCATAATGAATTATAGGTAATTATCTCACGCTCCGTTATACACAGTTGTCCGCATTACAGATACTCGCCTCGACGCGCGACGGGCTCAAGCTTTCTTTGCCCGCAGGACGAGAGACCCTGAAGCGATTTGCCCATTCGGAACAAGCGGCGGGCCCCCCTAGACAACACACGTAGGTACATACAGACCAAACCATATTGGCTTTAGAGAAACGGGGACTACTTTTATCAAGGTACACAGTATCTACCACAGTCCGCATGCCAAGTCTTTATCGCTATCAATGAAATGCTAGGGATCTTTGATCGAATCTCTGCGTAACGCGCCAAGCTCACACCGTTCTCCTCTCCAGCCGCACAAGTCAGGTATGACGCAGGGGCACACTAGACTAACCTGCTAATTTTCTACGTAGAAATCCAGTGCCGTCGCGGGGCCGCCTGGCATACCCGTCCAACCCCTTCACCATGTCAAGTCGGGTCCGGGGAAGGAGGAACTATTGATGGGCTGAACACCTCATCCTATTACAGCCCGTCATACAATGCAAAGAAAAGGCTTGATCAGAAGTCGATATTCACCGGGTGCACGGTAAGGTATACTAAGCAAGTTAGGTAGGTCAACTGATCTGTCTTATATCGAAAAAGGTACTATTATAGGATAAGACGGAGGAATAGTTACACATGCGGTGACAGGGGGGGGGGGGGGGGGGGGATATAGGTATTACTTCCTGCGATTACTTACCATCCCAGACAAGCGGTTTTCCCAAGCCACAACCAAAAAGTCGAACATTTGTCCCGGGGGAGTTACACACTCGTCTGGCCATTTGGGTGGTCCTTGACGCTGTGCGTACATGCAACTATTGATTTTATGAGATTGCTTGCTTGGTCAGTCAGCCGTTATCATTGCTCAGACGACGTTGTAACAGAACGCTCCGCACGACATCGAGTTACATGTGGCGTCGTTTACCATGCTATCACCACTACACCGCATCTCGGTTGTCAAAGTGCGGAGTGTTGTTAACTTTTGCTTGCCTGTCTACCTTGCCGCGTGCCTGTTTTTTAAGTCCGTCGTGGCCATACGGTGCTTCGTCAATCTAGTGAGTTACCCTATCCAAATACCAAAAGACGCCGTTTCTGTTGCCTGCCAATAGATAGAGAACGGAAACAAACCCGGCCCTCTCAAGAGTTAGATGTTTTTGGTGTGTTATCGCCGTGCTCTCAAGACCTTGACTCTTCTATTGGCTCACGATATAATCGTCTGTGGCTGTGCTCATTCAACGTTGATCTCTCTACCAATAGGTAGGTCCAGCACTACATGGGTGGACAGTAACAAGGATATTTTATTCTGTCACAATTAATTATACGGAATACAGAAATGCGACAAGACCTTCTAGCCTTGGTTCTGCATGCTTTCTTCGGATGCTTTACCGAGACAGGTACTATACTTGACGATCAGCGATCAGCTAGGTAAGTATGCACTAATAAACAAACTCTAGTTACTGTGTGTACGTATCTCTATGTACTCGTAGACTTTTCCTTTACGTGCAGATAGATATGGTAGCCCTAGCAGAGAGGCGAAAAGATATTTAAAGAAAAGCGAGCAGGAACATATTCTGCAGGTACTGTGTTTATTAAAACATACGTGTTGATCTCCTAGTTTATATAGGGGGTAACTCGTCATCTTTAGTTGCTTTCCCTTGTGTAAATCTCTTCGTATTGGTATCGCAACCAGCAGATGGCAGATCATAGTACCTACCTACCTACCAATCATTGATCAAGGTATATGATATCTAGGTACTTTACAGACTACTACCAGCTCGATATACCTCCATATCTTGCAGGATAACAACATTTTCCAGGTTACTTACGAGTAAAGAGAGCCACTCTTGAGTTCTACCTACATATGTCCGGCCTCCTCGACCGGTGATGGATGTATTTAAGCGACCCTCTCCAAACACCACAGTGTACGTGTAATAACGGGCAAAATACCTCGCAATAAATAAACACACGTACTATATAATCACAATCCCCCAGAAGGGGGTGATTGATTGATTGATTGATTGATTCTCTTTGCACCGCCACACAAATTCCTCTTCTTCTGTTTTTCTAATCAGGATTAAACGGAGAGAAAGCCGATGGATGGTGTTGTGGGGGTGAGGAGAGGGGAAAGAGGGATAGGTAGGTATGTCATTGTCGATCACTTTCCATGTTTGATAGGGCAGAGAATGGTTACATAACACGTACAGTAGGTACCTAACTTTGCGTTTCGTTGCGTTCCTAACAAACCCCCTCCACCACTCCCGTCTTTTCTAGCACGTATTTACGTTACCGTCTCTCGGCTGGAAGTAAGATACCTAATACCTACTTTACCTATAGCAGCAAGTATACATAGAGATAGATAGATAGATTTACAGGCAAAGTAGTATTTCTTTTATTGCTTGGATAGTAGTTTCTATTCTTATTTTTAATGGTACTTACTTAGTAGGTAAGATAAAAACTCACCCTTTACATAGGTACCGGTTACAATATGTAGGTACCTACCTAGGTATTCTAGAAAACATCTCCACATACCTTATAACAACCGATCCCCCCCCCCCCCCCCCCCCCCTTTCCTTCTGACGTACACGTAAGTAAGTAAAGTATGTACTCTTTCTTGCCACTGTCGCGCCATTATCAACATCAACACTTGTAGTACTAACTGACTCACTCATAAGACGTATACCCATGTGTACAGCCTCGTTATAAAACTCTATATATAGCAGGGGAAACTCTTTTTATTACTACTAAGTAAAGTACGTATTAAGATAGTAAGTAAGTACGAGTAGGTAGGTCGGTATAGAGATCTTCCCCCTCAACCACGCGTAATGATCGACAGTTTATAGGTCAGGCAGGGTATGTTTTGCATTTCAATCGCGGGGTGAGGGCAGAAGGGCAAAGAAAATCATTTGGTACCTAGGTACCTGCTCGTAACGTACTGACGTTACGTTTCACCCGGCTTTTGTGGCAGTGCACACACACACACACACACGCCACATATCGATTGATCTTTTGTTTTTGTGGCTTTTCTCTCGGCGGTTTGTTGGTAGGTAGGGAGGTCTCTCTCTCCCTCTTCTCATTGTGGCTTTGGGCTTTGGGCTTTTGTTTTCTGGTCTAGGTTAGGTGGTAGGTTCAGTTGGTAGCTTGGACGTAGAGTGCGATGGTAGTTTGTAGTGGCAAGTGCCGGGTACTTCTCGGAATCTCAGCAATGGCCTCGATATGATATGATATGGTGGTTAGATGTGTAAGTGTTTTACTCGGTCTGTTAGGCATATGAGGCGACGTGTTAGTAGAAGTTAACTGTAGGTTTCATGTGAGGCTATGCATGCATGACTTGGGGGCATCTGGTCCTGATATCTTTTATTGAAAACTCTGCCCAGGGGACTTCAGTTTGGTAGTTTGCTTTAGGACGCGGGTAGATCAGCGACGTCGATATATCATGCCACACGTATTCCAACTTCCTGAGAAGCCATGGAGATAAACACCAGCGTCCTCTAGAAAGAGAAGAATTCTTATTTAAACATCACCATGATCCTCTTACGACGAGGCTAGGGAAACGACAGGATACAATTCCATGTACACTGTTTGCAAAAGTGGAAACATGGATGTCAAAAATGTAAAAGAGAAAAAAAAAAAAAAAAAGGAGAAGCCAAAGCCAGGATTCGAACCTGGATTTCCCGTCAACCGCTACGCGACCTACCAAAGGGCCTTCTTATAGGTAAGCTGACCCCTCTTATAACGGCGCCTTCTTTTTCCCAGGGGCTGCGTAAAGCAACGTGCCAGTACTTTCTCAGCTGTGTTATGTAGAGGGGGGCTAGTCCGTCACACAAGGGTGGCTTTGATACAAGAAGCGCATCGTACCGGGAGTGTTAACCACTACACCACTTTGGCTTATTCGTTTGTTGAAGAGGAATCCGTTTTTAAGGTATATTAAGTTAGGTTCAGGTGTTAAATAGGGAAGGATAGCTAGGGCAGATGTGGGCGCTCTTTCCCTCTTACAATAGGTTGGTGCGTAGATGGGCAGGCACGAAGGTAACGGATGATGTACCTACCTACTATAGGTGCAGTTTTAACATTGGCACCCTCCGGGAAGGGACAAGCAAGCAGGCAATATTTTAATCAAGGTAAAGGGAAAGAGAACAGACAACACATTAGGTCTTCAATGGCTTCATTATCGTACCAAGTTAGATGCCACACCGATTTCTTCTGTATACTAAAGAATCGGCGGTGTCTATTATATTGACCATTGGTCTGCTTATTATGGGATACAAAGTAAAGCTCACACCTTATTTTACACACGATGGCAAAGATGCGTATTTTTCTTATCATTAAGTACTATGCTACCTAGTCAAAGCACTACGACTGGGAAAGGCGCAACATATCAGCGTATAAAGCATCCGACTTGGATGTCACGACAGTTTGGTAATGAACCCCAAAGAGCTAATCCACACAACCTCAAGCCCTTCTCAAATCTGGTTCCTCAAAAGGCCAATAGAATCAGTGTCGAATTTTGTCATCAACACACCTAGCATCAAAGTCGGACCAAGACCACCAAGCCAACTTCGTCCTGAAATATCCCGACTCTTCCAAGGTGGATCAATTCCTGTCCACGGCAAGCCGACCAAGGACGTATATAGGCCTGGAAGTGCCAAACAACACCAGGCTTACTTTCCTCCTGGCCTAGAAACCTTTCTCAAGTTTGCAAGTGTCACCCAACATGTCGGTCTGTTTCTCAGCTTTTCAAAGCCGAGAAAGAGGCAGAAACCCAATTTACGTCTCATCAAAAAGACAAAAAAGGCAAATACTCTGGTTCAAGAAGTATTTGAAGGATCTCCATCCTTATCCTCACTAGGGTTGTGTAGGAAGTCTCGAGGACAGAAGATATATGCATCCTCTTGCTCGAATGGTACGCCATTGTTGAGGTCTCCTCCGCCCTACCGGAGGTCTGGATCGATAGCGAATGTGTCGGTAAAATAGGCAGACGAGTCGTTGTGGAAGTATTGTGTTCGGTTGAAGGTGTCTTGCAAGGAAAGATTCTCCGACGATGTGGGGTCCCCAAACACGTCGGCGGCAGCTGATGCCTGTGCGGACTCATCCTGGGCGAAGGAGAACGACTGCGGGATGTTTCCGGCTGTAGAGATGTGTGCAGCATTCAACCTCTCTAGAGGCGACGATGGGTAATTCTCCACCCGACTGGAAGGAGGCGACAGAAGGGCTGTGACAAAATCGGAATCCTGGCCAAATCCGTTTCTCATGAAGACGTTTGGCTCATCGGAACTTTTGGCTCCGAATGACTGGACTGGAACAGTTGTATGAACATTCCCTTCATTCTCGACGGAGGCTGGTGTCTGAGGAAGTTTCATTGGCTCTGTCTCATTTCTCTTTCTGATAGCCTGCGCAGGAGCATGAGAAGGAGTCTGTAGCTCGAGACCGGCAACAGCATAACGCTCGGCGGTCACGCGCGGGACGGTCGGCTCGTGTCGAATCGGTACAGAAGAAGGCACGGGCGGTTTCTGATGAGGGCGAGTAGGATGCTCTGTCGACTTGTTGCTTTTGCCGGCATATTCTCTTCGGCCAAGGCTTTGATGATGACCTGGTGCCTGGGATTCGGTGACATCCCCAGTCATCCTGGCCCGTTTCGCAGGCGCAGTGTTATCTATACCCTTATCCTTCTCTTCCCAACGCTTGATCTCTTCCTTCTTCTTTTCAGCATCGATATTTGCCAAGGCCTTATAATGGGCCTGCTCTTCGGGAGGCGCGCTTCTCCATAAAGCGCCGGCAATTTTGGCTAAAGGGAAAGTTAGTCTAAGAGCGAAAGATAGGAACAAAGAAGCTACTGTGTTTACTTACAGAGTTGCTTATTGGTGCAGCCAGGATATTGCTGCTTGATAAAGTCGGACTTTGCATTTCGAAACTTGAGGAAGCAGTTTTCAGGCTTCATAGCTCGAACTTCCTCTTTGGGAGAGTCGGCGGCATTCTAAACCCCCTTTCTCTTCCGCGAGGAATCAGAATTTTCTGCCTTCGGAGCCTTCCTTGCTCCTCTTTTCCTCGGGGGGATAATGGAGAGCGAGTTGGTGTTGATGGAGGAAGTTGGTGCTGTTGGTGATTATCAAGTCAGTGATAGGTGATAAGAGGACTCAAACAGTAAAGGGGGTTATCCTACCAAGCACTCTGTGCTTTTCTGTGAGCGAGAGGTTTGGCGCACCCTTTAGAGCATGCTGGAGGTTGAAGTCGGTTGGATGGGCTGGGAAAACTCGGAGGATGTCCTCCTCTGCAACGCGCTTTATCTGGCTATCGTATTCTTTCACAACATCTGCAGCGTGGGCAAGGTATATGCGACGCTCATTGCTGTCGTCTGTCAGGAACTGTGTTCTCTTCCCGACCTGCGCTCTGCACTTGGTTAGTGGTCAAGGGTTATGGATCTCACAGGATTGATCGTGTGCAAGACAAGACACAAAGGGACATGGAAGACTTACTGGGATCGTTCAAGGAAAACGCGTTCACCCTCAGGTCCAAGCGAGTTGAATGCTCGGACTGACAGCATGATTATTTTGTTAAGGCCATTGAGTTGGATTTTGGCCTCATCCCAGAGACTCTCCCATTTGGGAGCGATTGGAAGGTAGACTGAACTCATTTTCACAGCGAAGTTCTGCGATGAATGATGAAGTCGGTCAAGAAGAGATGGGGAGTTGATGAATACAAGAGGGAACACAGATTCAAGTGAGTTACGAAAGCTGCGTTGGGCCAAGGAAGAATCCGATCGGGTTGGGTGAGGGCGACAGGAAGAGATGTGATAAAACTTCCCTAAAAAAAAAGGTATGGGTGTGGGTGTGGGTGTGGGTGTGGTGCCATGGTGGTAGATACATGGATGTGTAGGAGTAGGGCGTCGGTACGTACCGATAGCAGGACGTCCAATTACCGCGCTAGCGAGGTCAAGAATACATAAATGGTATATATAGAGTAGTTGCGGCGACATGTGTTGTTATTATAGGGGACTGCAAAGTCGGTACTGGTACATCTAAAGAGGTACCGATAGGTTGTCTCCTGAGATGGACAGACACTCTATTAAGCAAGAACGCCATCCTCATGAACCACTGGCACCAACCCCGCGATATAGCTTTTCATACCCCGCCACATGGTGGTAGGAAGGTGTTTATATCAAGAAAGGCTCCCCTGGGAGTGAGGAGGGCGGGCAGCTCCTATGATGAAGGTACATGCTGAGCTAACTAGCACTCAGGGTCGGCGAACTCCTATTTAGACTCGTGTGCTCACATCATTGCAGACAGGTTATACTGTCATCACAAGCTTGATGATGCCTTGGTAGTAGATACCGCTGCCATGTAGAAAATTAGGTTCTAACGTAAACAGGTTACAGACGTTAGGGTACGATAGTAAAGCTTGCAAAGTTCCTTTTGACAAATCTGTTCTATTAGAGACAGGAGATGATAACACATCTCCATCTCCCCCTCAGCTTGACTTGTTGGCCTGTGGGTTACATGTTGGAAGAAGGGTAGGAAGAATCTGTCATGCTGGGAAATCTTTTTTTTTAATATAGAAAAGTCTCTGCTTTTGTAGACATAGGTAAGGTACAATAGCTATGGCCCGTGCGTGTGTGATATGTTTGTATTTGTATTTATGTTGTGAATTACAATTGTGCACCGCTTGCTATAAGCCTATAAGTGCGTCCTTGTATAACAAGGTGAATTCTCTTTAGAAAACTGTTTCCCCCCTACTCGTAAACTAAGAACAAATAACAAAACAAAACAAAACAAAACAAAACAAACATGAGGTAAAAGGGTCCATCTTCCTAGGTAAGAGTATATCAGACTCCCATCATCTATCTGCAATCTAGTCCCATGATGGCCTCTAGGTTAGGTTAGGTTAGGTTAGGTCAGGTGGAAAAGGTACTTAAATGTTTGTCCGGAGCTGGTCTGCTTGCTCATTTATTAAAAAAAAAAAAAAAAAAAGTTCCTGAAGAAACTTAATGTAGGTAGAAAGCCAGACACCACAGACAAAGGCAGGTAAAAAGCAAGTGTCAGTTAACACTGTAGTAGGTAGCGAGTTTGAGAGATTATTCTGCAGGTGATGGATGGATGGATGGATGGATGGATAGATAAAAGCGGTTTTCTGTTGCAAAACATCTTCCGTGTTAGGTATCAAGCGCCGGCTTGAAATCTTCTAGAAGGTCTCTCGAATGTTGAAGAACTCCCTTGCGTACTTGGGTACAACATGTGTGAATTCGCAGCTTATGCCACCTGACGGAAACGAAGAGTTTTGGGCTGCAGGTCGCAAGACATGAGATTTCTCTCATGAAGTGACCTTTTTAACAGCCGAAGACAAAGAACACTCAACCGAAAATATATATATATATATATACAGATAGTCTAGGACTGGACAATGGTATCTCATTATGACACGGGGAAACCGCATGATACATACAACAATGTTGGCAATAATCCAACCATTTACCACCACCACCTAAACAGACCCAACTCCAAAAATGCATAAATAATTGTTGCCTTCCCAAGTTTCTATGCAAAAATGAATCAACACCTCTCTCTATACACCCTCCTTCTTCACCGCATGCTGGGCAACGGTTTCCTCGAGAGCCTTTCCCCGTAGCCTCTCCTTTCTCCTTTGTGCCTTTGCCAGTCTACGCTCTGCTCTCTCTTGATCTTCTCTTAAACTGCGGATAGCCGGACTCTTGGCCCGAATCTTTTCTCCGTAGCGCCAGAATACGAAAGGGATAGGGATCAAGGCCACTTCTAGCAAGCCCAGGAAAGTTCCGGCCCACTGTGGGGTCAGAGTCTCATAAAGCTTGGGGCCAGCTAGAGGTAGCAAGGCGCCAAAGATGCTGCGTGTGAAAGCGTTGCCGGCAAACACCGAGGCAGAGTAGATGCCGTAGGCGCCGGCGAGGTAGTCGGAGCCGTATATGAAGCTGAAGCTGTTTCCTAGGCCAAAAGGGATGCCGAATGCGATAGGAATCGCCCAGTGGATCGTGACGGGTAGCGATGTCCAGGCAAAGACCAACTGGCCGATGGGCGTCAGGATGGCGCCGATGATGAGGATGCGGGCCGTCGCTTCGGGTGGGATGCGTCCCGTCTCGGGATCTTTCGGGTGCTGGTTTATGATCCGTCGCCAGATTGGTGCCCCTAATATTCCTATTGTTGTGCCGATGCCGATGCCGACAAAAGAGAGACCGGTGAGGCCCGGGCCCCACCCCCGGTGTTGGGCGAATACGATGGGGTATGCTACGAAACATAGATAGAGAATCCCGTAGACGATGGAAATCCTGGATCATGTTAGCAGACACACACGGGGGCGCGGATTGTCTAGATATTTATCAAACGTACCATATGTTGAAGAACCACAAGATAGGCTCCGTAAAAAACAGCACAAACGGCCGGATCAGATTGACTTTCATGAGGGCTAGCGGCGAGAGATTAAGATCATACCGAGTCCACCATCTGTCGTCGCCCGTTTCTTTCCGCCTTTGTGCAGCCTTGGCTTTCAAGATAGCTGGAGCGTACGTTTCTTTCGTAGTCAACATGGACAGTGTCGCAACCCCAGACAGGATCAGTATAAGCCAGTTGTCCCATCGCCAGCCGAGATACTCGTACACGAAACCACCAATGACGGGTCCCGTGACTGGGCCATTCAGAGGGGCGATAGACCACAGGGATAAGACCAAAGCCCGAGTTTCCTCCCTCGAGATGTCGACAACGGTGCCGGCACCGTTCGATACCATGGCCGAGCCGAACAATGCACTAAGAAGGAAATCGTCTGGTCAATAACGAGCACTCGTACCGACGAAAAACAAGCGAGGACACACGACATACCCAAAGAATCGCACCACCAGAATCTGGGTCAACGAGGTAGCAAGACACGTGGGGATGATCAAGACGGTAAATATAAACATGCAGACAATATACACAGGTTTACGCCCATATAATTCACTGAACGGGGCAAAGACAAGGGATCCAAATGCCAGCCCTATCAGATACGTCGTCACGCCCAAGGTGGCCACCGTCTGGCTCTCAATCTCGAACTCCTTGACCAGGCCGGGTATCGACGAAGTGTAAGTCGTACTATACAACACAATCATCCAGGTCGAGTAGCTGACACAGAACAGAACCCAGCAGCGGTACCATAGCGGCCATTGTCTGGGGTCGTCATCGTCGCCGAAATCGATCTCGAAGTCGGGCGGCTTCGATGCCGAACTACCTATGCTCGTCGTCGTCCGTATCTGTATAACCTCCTGGAGGGCGGGCGATATCCGTTGTTCCAGCGGCTCCAGATCGTCGCTATCCTCCGACACGCGACCCATTGAAACGGAGCTCGAGTCACTGGTGGGACTCCTCGTTGTCGTCGTCGTCGTCTCGTCTGCCGTCGGCAACACCTCTTTGTCCAGCGCGAAGTCGCGGGTGTCTATACGTGGCTTTCCCCCATCATCCTCAATCCGCCCCGCCTTTTCCCGGTCTCTTGACTCGGTCATTTAGCTTCACTTTTTTTTATTAAACTTTTCGATCTTGCCCCCGTTAATAAACCCGCGGCTCTTCGGTAAAGAGCGCCAAGCTCGAACTAACAATTTGCGGGGAAATAAGTTTGAACCTATCCCCAGAGCAAGACAAAAGCTTGTGACAATACTTTAACCGATTGTCGAAAAGAGGAGGCGAAAAGGGAAGGAAATGAAGAGGGTAGCCCTTCCCAAACAAACTTATGAGAGCAGATAGGTACGTTCCATTTTACCAAGAGGAAACATCGACCTTAAAACAGCTATGCGACCATGGAAGTTGCACCCTTACCCCTACGAGTAGATAGGCAGCGTCCCACTCTAGCAAGCGGCAGATTTCCCACGCCCTTCGGGTATGCAACCGAATGTCCATAATTCGTAATGTGCCGAGGCCCCCACCCCCCCAATCCTATTTGAGGATGCCTACCAACCAGTCTACGGAAACAAAAAACATTTTGGGTAATATTTCCTCAGCGCAGTCTCATTTCCAACCTCGCGTAGATGGGAAGAATGGGGAACCAGGAACCGGGGTATTGTGGGCCACTTGCCGCGCTTTATCTATACGTACGTAAAAGTCCAAGCATGCAAGTCTAAATTCACCACTATTGACCACCTAATATTTGGTTTTAATGAGAACCGGCACGGTAATAACATCAATTTTGATCTCTAAATACCTAGGTTATCTTAATTTGGAATAAGTCGGTGCTCAATCTCTACTCGTCATTAAAAGTTTGCGCCTTTACGGCAGCAAAAAAGAAGTCTTCTAGAAGAAAAAGACGGCACAAAAGATAACAAAGTGGACCCCGCTATTGCAGCCCAACATTTCATCAACGGTTGATCCCCCCCTCCTTCCGAAGCCCTAGACTACCCAAATAACGTAAACGTACATAACCAATCGTTCTTTTTTAGTTTCGCGCTTCGGCTTTTTCTCTTCATCCCGAGCTGATGATGAGTAAAACCTGTCTAACCTCCTACCTAACCAAGATTAGATCAATCAAGGAAAACCACACCATTGGTCGTTATGGTCGTTATGAGTATTCCATAATTCTTCTACGTGTACGTATCTGTTAAACGGCTTTAACCAGTCAGCCCAGTGTGATTCTTTTTCCTGACCTACTGGGGATTCTTGGCGGTGAAGAGTGAAATTTTGGTACGAGTAGTTTGGTTATGGACATGGTTGGTTCGCAAACCGCTCCACATCCCCGACCGGACCTTTTGCTCTGTCCTATTTTGATAAGACATATTTTGCACATCCACCCCTCTTATGTTGACCAAAAAGAGGCCGTTTTGCTCACTGCTGTCAGATTTGTCCGGGCACATGATAAATCTGCGCTAGGTTAGGGAAGTTATGGTTGAAAACTCTCATAGCTCAACACTCCCGGCTTCGACCGGACAAATAAGCAAGATTCTAAAAGTCCCCGAGTCCAACCTCTCAAAAAGAAAACAAGCAAAAACAACAAGCAAGTATCGATGATGACTGTTCTCCTCATCAACTTTACTTAATAACCGCCCAAATCAGAAAAAAAAAAAAAAAAAAAAAAAAAAGGACCCCTGCCCCGGTACATACTTTAGGCCCGCCAGATTGGATCTTCTTTAGTCGTCGTCTATCGTACACGTACATGGAACTTTTGCCTGCCCGCCGTCACGGTGGCATTCGACTGACTCCATTAACCCGGCTGCATGGCATGGCATGGCATGGCATGGTACGTGACATCGCGTCTCTCTCGCTTGCTTCTGCTTCCAGATCGCTCGCTGTTATTTTTTAAAAAAACTGCCTTCCTTACTCACCTAGCTCAAAATGCTATAAACAACGCAAACTCAGCTTCAAGACATAATCATTCTATTAAAGTAAACTCAACTTAACTTAACCATATCAACATATCAACACTACTTGTAGATACAGTAGGTATTATATTACTAAAGATAGTTACTTAACTAAACCCGGCCCGGCCCTTTCTAAGTTTCTCCAGCTACCTATCTATGTTTATTACCCCCCCCCCCCCCATTAATAAATGTCATTTTCATATCATATGTTCATGACTCAGTAAGTAAAAGAGCTAATTACCTATCTATCTATCTATCTAGCTATAATTATACTATGTACGGCCCGAACCACGTCTTCCCGCTCTCGTGCATACCTATACAGTAGGTAATTAATTACATAGAATCATCACGCTACTATAGATGCTATGTAATCGCAAACGTACTATTATATATGGCAGCAGCAGCAACTTGCACCCAAATCAACGATCTATCTATCTACTTGCTATCTAGGTAGGTTAGGTAAGTAATCCAAGGTCAGGATGCAGGATGATATGATTTTTTATTTATTTATACATCTACATATCCATGTATCTAGACAAGATATTCCATACAGTCCTAATAGATCAGGGTCATGTTTACATATCCAAGGTAGATATTACACATGACGTCTCACCTCAATAAACTAAAACTTCAACTTAAACACATACACACATCAACACACATACCAGAACCTCGAATATGTTACGAGTAGTAAGAAAATAATAGATAAATAAATACTATAATCAAAAAACGCCGCCAGGACCAGCAACAACTAAATAAAAGTCCAAGACAAAACATTGCCATGTTCAAAGCCGAGACAGGTATATCTGATAACTCCTTCTCCTGGTCCTATTCATATCTTGTTAACCCCGTAACAAAACCTCCCCAATAGGTAGAACAGACGCCACGATCCCCCCATAGACTAAGCTTTTCCCTGTAAGCTTATACCCGCTACCGATGCATACTCGACCCTAAAGTGGCATTGGAACGGAGAGGTATATGTAAAAACTGCAGTAGGTAACAGTTTTAAATACCTAATTGCATTTTGCGTTACACGGCATATGATCTAGGATGTAACATGTAGGCAAGGCAATGTAATCGAAAAGCAAGAGGCGCAAGCAACCCATCATGAACCCTCGCCCTCTCATTCACCTCGGCAACGTGTAGCCTTCAGCTTTAAATCAACCATACGCCGATGAACGCATATAGTTAGACAGACTAGGAATTACTTCTTTTTTCAATCTAACTCAAAAAGTGAGGAGTCCAACCCTCCGTCCTTCCCTGTGAGTTGAAGACGGCGGAGTAATGAAGGGCTGGCCGACGGCGGAGTGACGAAGGTCTGGCTGACGGCGATCCGAGTCATATACTTGACCGTCTTTTCCCAACCACATAGGCCAGTGAATTCCTTTGGGAGTTGATTCGGATCGACATGACCATTTCCACATGAGCACAGTTTGGAAGGGTCAAGCTCACAATTGATAACCTGGTCCGTCTCAGTCCAGCCACATCCAGGCTGGTGATGCCATGTGGAGCATCTCTCCGCCATGCAACGTAGAAAGTTGGAACAGCTTCGTGCCAACGCCGTCCTCATTTTCGCGTTCGCCGCAGCCTTCGATCCGAGTGCCACCGCCGCACTCTTCAAAGCATTCTCCAACTGTTCCAGGCCCTCGCGCCTGAAGGTTTCCGTGTCCATGCGTAGCCATACTGCGTCGACTACAAAGGTGCCCGCGGCCCCATCAACGCGAATAGAATTCACAATGATATGACCCGAACTACCCCCCATTATCGCCCCCATGGAAAAAATACTGCGTCGCTCCTTGTTGACTTCCCCTGCCGCCTTTCTCATAAGTGAGCCAATCGTATGTCTAAGCATAAATAAGACTTTCCAACAGGGCGCATGGATGTTGGTTCCCTGCATAGGATCTAGGTGAAGAAAATCCACTTGCCAGTCCCAGCCCCTCTCAGCCCACTCCTCAAAGCGAATGATGGGTAAGCGATCTAGGGCGACGTAGTGGCAGCCGACGATGTAGCGACCTCCTCCAGGGCTCGTCAACATGCGGTACGGCACGGGCATAGTAATATGGCCCGTCCAAACATCGTCATGATTTGCCACAGCCGTAACTATGAAGTATGTGCCATCAACATCCATGGGAGTGTATCCTGCGGGCTTTGATGTCTTTGTAACAGAAACGCTCAGGGCAGGAATGGGGAGACAGTACTCTAAACCACTCGTCACGCCCCTGGCTCGGTACTCCATCCTGTGTACAAGGGGTGTCAATGGTTTCAACTTGGGAGCCAACGCGACGTCGTCTCCCTGCCAGGGAAGGCTGACGACCTGGGTGACCGAGATTATGCGTCCGTTCTTGAAACTGAACTTCGGCTCTATACATTCGGTACAGACGCCCTGCCGAGAAGGCCCTCTTTTCTCTTGCGCTGAAACACATGTCATAGGGAAATTATCGGTGCCAGGCATGTACGTTGTCAAGGAGACGCGCGACTCGTCTGTTACAGGGACGACATGGCTGTAGTGGGGCCCATTGTGTCTGTACCTCTGCACTCCGACTCCGACGTGCACTAGGTGGGGTTCACGTAGGACAAGGTAGTTTGGGACGTAAAACGACACGATCATATCCGACCTGCCCAGCCAACCGCTGGGGCTCGCGATAATTCTCACCGGTGGGGCGTCATCCCCCCTTCCCGAGGATCCCAAGCGAGCTATTCTGCCGAGCGCTATTTGGACGCTTGAGAAACGATTCTCATGTGGTGTTCCAGGGGTATTATGGATATCCACTACGCCTTCCAACCTCGCCTGAAGGGACTCTGATTCGATGAGGGTATAAAGCTCGTCAACTACGCGTCTTGGAACCACAACTGTCAAGCAGATTATGGGGGGTGGCATGGTTGTGTTCAGCCATGCGTTTATTCCTGCGAATCTTACTTGGCCCTTGGGTAGCCAAGGGGTAAGCTGCCACGGATCCGTATGTACCTCATGAAGATGCAGCTGACATACAAGCTCTTCAAGATAGCGGCCACCGGTCGCATGGGATCTTTCCACCACCAATTGGACAAAGGTTTTCCAGAAAGCAAACCAGTCGGTGTTGATGCGATGCCCCACTCCCTTCATAAAAATGGCAAAACTTCCCGCGTGGCACGTCGAATGCCGTTGCTTTAGACCCGGATCTTTGTATCCAGTCATCTCGAAGTACATGTCCGCCATGGTTTCGGCGAATGCGGTAGCGGGTACGCTAGGCTTGGCGTAGCTACTCTTTCGTACGTTAAAGAACTCATCGTAAGGCTTAAAGGACAGAGGAAAGCGTCCCTCTGTGGCCGCATCGCCTTCCACCTTTCCCACATTGCGGAGAGCCCAAAAGGAAGGTACTGAAGAGCACCACGCCCAGAAATCTGCCGGAGCCAAGCCGGTAAGCAGTGATAAGTTGAGCGGGCATCCGCACAAAGCATCTCTTAGGGCGGCCGCGATGCTTCCTGCATCGTGAATGACAATATCTACATGTAGTGTGGACCGTATAGACTTTCTCATTAGTGACGACGTCGCAGCCAGTAGGTTCAAGATCCCTACACGATCGCTAACGTTGGATGCATCAATGACATCAAAGACCCGAGGGGCGTCCCCACTCTCGTACTGTCTCGGGTCGAGGATTAGTGGCACTGGATCCAGCTGACGACGAAATAAGTTTGCCGATAGCCCTTCCGGACCTGCCGGTTTCCCCTGTAGTGTATGACAGAGAGCAAGGGCATCGGACACGACGAATCGCAGCTTGATATGCCCTTCGGATCCGAGACGGTACGCATCAATCCACTCACTAAGCCTTGGCATGATGATCTCATTCTCTAACATCATCTCCCAAAGGTGATGGCCGAGAAAGGGGTTGGTGGCAGCGTGAAGCGAGACGTTTTCAGACAGCGCTTCGGAAAACAGAGGGTTGGGGACGGAGAATCGAGAAGAGGTGTTGGCAATTGTCCCGGGCCTTAGTGTCCCTTTCTGCCAGAACGCGTAAAGATGACTGCCTAATTGTTTCCATGAATGATGGGCCAGTGGATCAGCTGAGTACTGAACGCGGCGTAGAAGCTTTGACGCTACACTTGAGGCAAGAAATCGGTATATATCCTCTCCAGCTTCTTGAAAACGTGTCTGCAAGCCCTTAACTAAAGCTTGTGCACCAGCCCCTGTTGATGATGCTGCGTAATACTTCTCCATGATGGATTGAACAAGGTCGAGGGAACCTTCATCACAGATGTCCATGCGTCTACCATAGTAGCAAGCCCGCCACTCTTCCAGACTGGACATCAAAGTGGCCAAAAGCTTAGCTTGAAACTGGATTATAAGTTGTGACGCTATGGTGATCAAAGGACAGAAATAGATGTCCTTCAAGGCATCGGGCTCGACACCATCAATCGCCAGGGACAAAAATAGGATATTCCTTGCTGGTGCTGGTTAACTCGGGCTTTGGAGTGCCACGGCGGTAATGTGGACGGGGTTTACCTATGATGTGCGGATCAATGTCACAACATGTTATATCAAACCTTGATAGTTCTTTGAATGGTCAGTATAGGTGTGATAGAACGGACTAGCAAGCTTGTCGACAGAAGTCCTCCTACTGAAGTGTAAAGCGAGACAGGGAGCTCAGCTTACTTTTGGGCTCGATAGTATGTGCCGTATACAGGATATCGCGAACATCTCCGCAGCCGAGGACCAAGATATCACAATGCTCTCCATGGGGTTGGCTACGGGCCAAAGACCTTGCACGTCTTTGTGTTAGAGCAGGGAACTGGCGCTTCTTGGGGATGTCAGCCGGTATCAGCATATCGTCCAAATGGGGCCACGCAGAAGGCTGAATAAGGGGGTTCGGAGTAATTCGGCAGTATATGGCGACCAACTGGGAGAGTCGATAGGTATCGTCTGTCTGGGGTGTTCTCCCGGTCGATAGAGATGTTGTTTCAGTTCCTAGCGTCCAAGAAAGGTTACCAAGACGAAGGCAAATAATACAGACTGGTAACTTCTAAGCGATAAATGTCAACTTCTCGCGGGACTGGGACTGTACACGGGGAAAACCCCATAAGTGCCAAACCAAGATGTGAGACATGGAACAAGAAGTGGAATGCAGGTTTGTGGATTACGTGAGCATCCTTAGAGGTAAATCCTGCCACGCAATTGGGAGTCGTGACTCGTCTGCTACTTCCTTTTCATTATCCCGTCCCCGTGCTCTTCAGTTCACATGGGGAGGTGACGCGCCATCAGTTCTAATTATCAGGCAGCTCCTACCCACAGACACTGTTGTAACAGGTGGTGCCTTCATACATCCATGATTCCATGCGTTCACATGGACTTATTTGTACATGACACACATTGTCAATTAGTAGAGGAACCTATACGGGCATCATGTCCTGTGGAAATGGGTTACCATGTTGAAAGGTCCATTGCCGACAAGCACTAAAATACATCGGAACTACCAGAACACTACAATAGTACCGGCCGTGCCTTATTTACAAACCCCTCAATGGAAAAATCCCGTGTTACAAAAAGTAGGAGGCCATACCTATTACTGAGGCTATGTACCTACCTACCTTATCTACATACTTATTAGTATCGGGCCAAGGTTCCGACACGCGACATCAACCGCCATTCTCGTAGAAGACTTTCAAGGACGAGTCCTCAAGCTTTGCTGTGTCAAAGCTATTCCTGCCACAAGAACGCAGAACCCGACTTTTCAAGACGCGTCTGGGATATGCCGCGAGGTAGCTACATGTAGCTTGGATGCTGGACGTACTACATGGAATTTTTTGGTAGATAAATGCATACACTGTGATCCTCTACTCATCCCGGTCTTGGGAGTGCGATACTGGAGGAGACGGGAGGGGGGTTACCAAAACCAGGTACAAACCTACTAGACATACAACATTTAACCCTACCTTACATAAGTCTCTCTAGGGTTGCAAAGCTAATTCAACTAACTACTTATCGTACCTGTGTAGGAATCGGTTCAATACGAAAAAAATCCACACAATATGATCCCCAACGAAACGGACCATCATCGATTAAATCCCAACTACTTCGAATTCTGCAAAACAGACGCAATCATTGGCAACCACATTCTATATATAAAGAGCCCGAAAAAGCCTGATGACGGCAAAGCTTGAGGTATCCTATTATGAAAACGCCCTTGTACGGTTAACGACCCTTTCTCGTCCCGCTGTATATATATAGGTAGATATATCGCGCCTCAATCACTAATCAAAAGCCACCCAGTAACAACAACAAACGTACCCCGACGCAACGGTTGTCGACCATTCCGCGTCGCCGAATAGACAAATCATGCTAAAGATTATCATACAAACATCGCTCTCCACTTAATCGGCCGACGAAGGCTTCGGCTATTACGAATTGCCAGAAAGCAAGATGACGTGCAAAAGTAACTTCATTATTCTTTCCTTCTCGTCCGTATCTGTTTTACCGGGCGAGAAGAAGAAACAGATTAACCACAAAATCCGGAGACCAAACCGCTCGAGGGAAACGAAGTACAGTAAGGAAATATTGTACACAGACGAATCCCTGGGTTGCATCAGGGATTTCCCAAGATGAGATCAGCATTGTGGGTAAACATGCCGACCCCATCATACGAGTCGTCGAACTTGGTCTCCCCGTCGAACAGGAGCATCTGTGGGTCGTGACCTGAGAACAGATCACCATCGCCGTCACTGGGCGCCATGGCCACCATGCCCGACAACCCGGACGTGTTGGCTTCGGCCGCCGAGGAAATCATGAGGTCTAGTCCACTTGAGTTCGGTTCGCTGTCGAAGAACTGCGTTGCCGGCGGTGATGAGATGTGCGATAGTTCCGGTGGGTCGTTGGCAGGACTCGTGATGCTCAGCGTCGGCGAGCCTGGATGTCGCGGAAGACTCCCTGTTGGTGGAATGTCCATGTCCGAGTGAAGCGTCATCTGCGACAGCTGCGACGCGTAAGAATGCACGCTGGCCGTGGATGGAGAGGGTGCCGTTAAGGGGTCATCCATGGCTAACGCCGGCATGGGCGCCGTCGAGGACCCGTGCGTCTGGAGACTGCTAGGGTTCATCGTCGTTCCGCCTAGCGACACGTCCATCATGTCGTCCATCATGTCGAAGTCGTTGTCGTGTTGCTCGGGCGAGTTGCTGGATGAATAGTCTGATTGGGATGTTTGTGAAGACACAGATGAGACGGATTTGGTCTTCCGCCGTGTGCGCGTCGCCTTTTCCCTGCGTTCATCGTCATTCGGCCGTTCTTTCCGGGGACGGCCGCGTTTGGCGTTCTTTGGAGTCGACCCCTCGAAGGCGCCGATACACATGCCTCTTTGCCTATGTCTTGTCAGGGCGTCGTGGCGGGCGAAACTATTACCGCATTCGCACGGATACGGCCTGATGCCTGTATGAATCTTGGCATGGCGCTTGAGGTCGTGCTGGCGGACGAAGCACTTCAAGCAGGCGGGGCACTGGAACTGTCTGTCGTTGAGATGCGTCTGGACGTGCGATTTGATGTTTTCCTTGCGGCCAAACTTCTTGTTGCAATCCTCAAAGCTGCAGATCCACTTGTTGTCTACCGGGTCGGGGCCCTGAATGTACTGCTGGATGTCGTCAAGAGTAATACCCGTCTCCGTCTTAGTCTTCTCGATGTCTATACTAGCAATGCTAGCTGCACTTGCTTGGCTAGCAATCGAGTCGGTGCGTCTGTGTTGGGACGATCGCTTCGAAGACTTGTGCGGCGAGGGGGAGGATGCGGCGGTATGCGGAGACGAAACATAGTCGAAAGATCCATATCTCGCCAGGTTCGGAGTCGCGGGTGAGACGTGCTGTGAATAATCGGAAGCGGCGCTCATTGGATATGCAGGGCCACCGAATCCGTCCGACCTCGTGTCGATGCTGAGACCGTTGGCATGTGGATGACTAAAGGACAAGAATGCTGGAACGTTGGTCTGGTTTAGTTCATTTGACTTTGCCGTCGGCATCGTATTTGAGCGCTGCATCCCCGGCTCCATCCTTTGCGTCTCTACCGACTGTCTCATATCGTCGAAAACAGTTGGAGGCCGCTTGAGTCCTCGTTGCCGTACGGGCTTTACCGTCACTTCGTTGGATTCATCGTAGCCTTCGGCGAACCTCTGGGGATAATGTACACGCTTCATCGTCCCTCCATTTGGCGTCTGCATAGGGGTAAGTGGGAAGTAATCTGCGCCAAGGTTAGCCAACAGGACGTCGAAAGTGGGCAGGTCGGTTTCTTGCCTGCTTCATTCTGTCTTGCAGGTGTCAATGGTTGAGATGACTGTTCGTTCGCCATGTGCTCAAACTTGTTCACCCTGTCCATGATCCCGTTGCTGATCCTCCGCGAGTTCCTCCTCGAACTTGCGGTCTCGGTCTCCGACACCCATCCTGGAGTCCCGATGGCATCCTCTTGAAAGTCAATAAACGTGGGTGTGGAAAGTCCGCTCGACGGGAAAGCATCGAAATCCGGACAGCTCAGACCACTAGAATAGACTCCGTGGTCTTTCTTGGCCATGTTATTCATCGATCCACTGTACATGTCAAAGGACATGTGCAAGTCATTGGTCATGACTGGCAGACCATCACACCACGACTGTCCAAATGATGGCATCTGCGGTGTCGCATTGGGCGACACCAGGTAATTGTCGCCAGTTGCGTAGTTCTCGTATGCTTGCTGGGGGCCCGGGCGTGCTATGCGTTGCTGCTGCGCTTCTCGCACCACGTGCTGTGGTGTGTTTGCTAATCCTGTGTTGTTAGTATTACTTACCATGGGGAAATCCTGTTGTGCCTGGAACTGCGCCTGACGGGCGTCGAGACTCATGCCTCGTCGGTGGGCGAGTCGAGCGCGTTGTTGTTGAGTCCGCAGTACGTTGTGATGTTGCAACTTGGCTAGGTTTGGGGCGATCTTGACATTTTCATAAGGCGTGGGTGTCGAATTTTGTCGTCGGTGTTGTCGTTGTCGTGCATGAAGATCGCTTATTGGTGGATTGGACAGCATTGTGATGGGAGGTGAATCCGGACCGGATTGCTGGTTGTCGATAGATGTTAGTTGTCGAGGGTTTGGAGCTCTATCTATTGAGTCCGTGACTACATCGGCCGACTGGTTAGCCTCGCGCTTCAGACACACACACACACGATGATGACGATGATGGAGAATCGAGGGGGAAGAGGGAGGGTTCTCGACTTACTTCGCACAGCGCGCAAGCCTGGCTAGCCGGGCTAGAAAAGATTTATGTCGTCCTCAGCAAGCAATACGGAACTAAGCAAATGACCTAGGTTAGATGGTAGTAAGTAGATTGAATGCCTATACGGCCTGGTTAATCGGTGGTTTTTCGAACAGGAGAAAGCTTCAAGGGACTTTTGCGGTCTGGGTATCAATTCGAAGGTTGAAGGTTTCTCAGGATGAGTGTGTTACGAGTAAAACTGGATTAGAGATGGATAATACAATTGTAAAAGAGGAATTTAGACTAGGCAAGAGAGCATTTCGGGATGACCTTGTTGACTAGGTGCTGTCGCCACGGCAACGGGGGTCATTTATCCTGATCCAGACCCTCGGGCGGCTGAATGTTACTATTTGGGTCTAGCGCATCTGCCAATTGTACATGCCGCTAAATATTAAAGTTGCAGCTCTTTTTTCACCATGTACAGGGGCTAGGCCTGTTTGTTTGATGTATGTAATAATAAGCCGGCCAACCACCAACGTAATTTTGTTATTCTAAGGGTCTTGGCGAAGACAGACAAGATTGTCGACTGGTCCATTCTTGGGAAATTTATTTGTATCTGGATTCCGATTGGGGGGGGGTTCAGGTACGTAATTATGAAATTTGATTTTCATTTGGATGTTACATGGACATACGGTATCACAGGATGATTTAATACAACTTTTTTCCCTGTTCCGGCCCTTCTGTCTTTTTTTTTTGTTGACTTCTTTAGGGATGGAAGGTTATTTACTTGTATCTACTTTCTACCTACTCGTACACCGAACCTTACCTAATCCTAGTTTTCTCTCTCTTAAGAGGGTACGGAGTAAGGGAGGAAGGAAAGGTGTGTATGTTCGTCAGCAAGTTCGTTTTGAGCCGGCCCGTTTTCTGCGTATGCTTTCATCTCAAAATACCTATACTCGTAAACGAATGGTTAGATAGGCGCTTGCTAAGGTAGGTAGTGCGATTGGGAAATCTACGAGTATGAAACGCATGGTGGCGGTTTCAGCTAAAATGGTGCCGGCAGCCGAACCATTAATTAGGTACCTTAATTACGAGTTATTTTGTTCGGCTCGGGTGCGACATTGATAGGTATTGTTGACTGGTCTATATAAGCAGTTGGTAGGCTGCGCACTGGGAGGTAGGTTAGACATTTGTAACTGGTTAGAGAGAGATATAAGAGAGATGTGTGTATTTTGGAAGAAGTCGAGGTAGGTAGGTATCAGGACAGAGTAGATTGTACTCTTAGATATGTAGGCTTCGGGTCTGTATATTACCTAGGTATGTAGAGGGACTGTGTATGTGGCTCGAATCCTCGATGCAAGGCAAGGTCGATGTGTAAAAGAGTGTACTCGTAGGGTAGGAGCAGGAGGGGTAGAAGGGAACCCCCAAGGACGAACGGGGTTACCCTGTACTTCTGTTACTACCACCATCACCGCCACCACCAAGACAACGATCCTTGATCAATGATGGAGATGTCTTCGTATTTTTCTTTTAGGGTAGCGGGAATGGTTTAGTTATTTTTATTTGGGCCCATGGAATTAATGTCTTCTCAGGGTTGGTGCATCAATATAATAGGACATAAGCTCGTCGGTTTAGATTGGCAAGTTGATGAATTTACGAATACAGAACGACGGGGTGTTCTTACATCTGTACAGTAGACTAGCAGGCTATGTATTCTTGTTGAATGTGTCAATGGTATTGTAACAGCCGGAAAAGTTGCCTCGAACCAAAAGAAGTCTGCGGTTTAGGTAGAGATAAAAACGAAGACCTGATAGAACCCTGAACAGGCAACACGCAGAACTTGACAAGGGCTGATAGGCGCTTGTTCAAGCAGTTGGGGACCTAAGTAAAGTAAAGTGAAGTAAATAGGTACTGAGTAGATGAATTAAGTCTATCTTAAGGGTGATTATCTACCTAGCTAGAAGGATGCTATCTCGGGACGCGAATATCTTGGCCGGTTGAATCGAACATGGGGAAAAAATTACATGTATATATGTAGGTGCCTCACATACATCACGTATGTGCGGCGACGTTGTAAATTACAGACCAGGCGACGTAATATACACCCTGAAACCTACAAACGACTTTTTTCAGGACGCCACATCTCATTAAGAAGCCGACTAGCATTCACGCGCTGAGGCACGGCTTCGTCGATGGTCTTGATACCAGCAAGTCGCATGCCAGTAACCAGTTCATCGGCATATACTATATATGGTCAGTAAAGGAAAGATCATTCATGCATTTCAACTACCTAAAAAAAAAAAAAATGGAGGGGCAAATGGGAGAAAAGGAGAAAAAGGAAGAAACTTACTATCCAAACATCTCTCGACACCCTTCTCCCCATACGCAGCAAGCGCATAGAAAAACGGCCGTCCAATCCCAACAGCCTTAGCACCAAGCGCCACGGCTTTAAGCACATCAGCGCCATCGCGACAGCCGCCATCGACAAAGACTTCGATTTTACTCAGTACTTCGGGACAATACGTGCGAATCTCGAGAAGCGTCGTCAACGCATCAGACGCATCCGGCATCTGTCTCCCCCCGTGATTACTCAACAACACACCATCGACGACACCCGATTCCGCCGCACGAGCGGCATCTTCGGCTGTTTGAACGCCCTTTAACACGACGGGTCCGCCCCATTCCGCCTTGATCCACTTGAGATCATCCCATGTCAGGGAAGCGTTGAGCTGGGCATTCGTGGCATGTGCCAAGAGCCCGAAACCCGCTCGTTCGGCGTGTATAGCGAGTTCCGGCGATGTGGCGAGGGCTTCGGCCGCTTGGAGTTTTCGATCGGCTGATCGTTTGCCGAGGACGGGCGTGTCGAGTGTTACCCATAGACTGCGGAATACGCCTGTGGCGCGGGCTCGTCGGATGCGTTGGACCGCTATGGCGCGGTCTAAGGGGATGTATAGTTGGAAATGTAGCTGTGCTTCCTGTTGTTGTTGTTGTTGTTGTGTTTCTTCTGTTTTGGACATCTTCGCCTTCTCTTCCGCAAATGCGGCTGCGATATCCTCCATCGTAGCAGTGGACTCGGTACTAATCACCCCGTGGACACCGCGACGCGCAAGAGCCCTGACGACACCAATCTCCCCTGCTGGATGCGCGCGCCCCAACTGCCCCATAGGCGAGACGTAAAAGGGGAAAGAAGACTGGGAGCCGAGGATGGTAGAGCGCGGATCTACATGTGCGACGTCTTGGAAAATGCGCGGCCGGAAGCGCACGGCGCCCCAGGAGGCGAGATTCCCGCGGAGAGCGGAGCCGTTGTGCGCCGATGAGGAGACGTACGTCCAGGCCTTGCGGGGCATGACGGTCTCGGCGGCGGCTTGGAATTCGTCCGGCGCGATGACGCTGGAGATGTGCGGGACCCTTTCAGCTAATTCTTCTTCTGTCAAGGGGCTTTCGAGCTTCAGAACGCCCATGGTGTCGGCGTTGGCGCTGCTTATTGGTAAGGCGGCGCGCTCGGTGGCCGACATTGTTCCCAGACAGGCATCCTCCGGTAGGTATTTCAGGTAATCTGGTGAGTGGACTTTGCGGAATTCTGTTGTTGCGTCCTTTGGAAAAAAGGGGGGGGGATGTGAGTATTTGTGTTGTTGTAAGCATTGCTTTTTTTACTTTTCAAAAAAAAAGGGGGGGGGGGGGGGGGGGGGGGGGAAAAAAAAATATTGATGATCAACAAAACACAAAAACCAACCAATAAAACAAAAAAAAAAAAAAAAAAAAG
>MU401496.1:24702-41745 GCA_022579005.1 Poronia punctata | reverse complement strand
CCACCCCCACCCCCCCCCCCCCGCGCCCCCCCCCCCCCCCGCCCCCCCACCCCCCCCCCCCCCCGCGCGCCCCCCCCCCCCCCCCCGCCTCAAATAATATTCTTCTTCACCTCTACCCTTAAGCAAGCCATGATCCAAGTAAATAAACAGTTACAATGAATGGCCGGACTAGATACCTTGTTTCATTTTCATACTCACTACAACCAGGAAAAAAACAAAAAAAAAATCTTGAAACTCACCCTCCCGCCCTGCTGCAGCAAGACCGCGGCTCCGCCGGGATGCGCGTCCATGTACGACGTGACATCGTATACTTTTCCGTCCACGACAATCCAACAGGACGATGCGGAGCGATGTGTCACCACCTCGGCGGCAGTCAACGAAGGCATCATTGCAGATCCTTAAACGGGGAGCTCAAAGAAAAATGGCTGCCAGTTTGCCTGGTTTGTTTTTTGTAGGTGGTCATTTTAGACGTTGGGGGGCCGACCAAAGAGGCGGAGAAAAAGCACCCCGACTTTTCCGGGGTATCGTCACCCCCATTACAGAGAGTGTGGGGTACCCCGGTCGCACCCTGCCATTTGTATTTTACGGCTCGGCCCGGACTTGGAATGGTATCATCTAATATCGACAGTACAGTTACACGAATTAATAAGTCAAGGAATATGTATTTCCGGAATTATATAAAGTAATCAAATATCTATCGTATATCCTCTTTGGAATTCTGGCTTCGACTTGGACCAACGGGGATGTAACGCCTTCTCCTCGTCGTATTCCGTAAAAGGGCATGACTGGTTAAAGACCAAACAGAGTGACATGGCTGTTTCCGGGTCGGATAAGATATGTTCAGGACACGGTGCATTCCAAAAGCCATTGTAGCAAGGTGTGGGAAGACTCGGAGACGCAGACACAAGTAGACCTGTGTCCAGAGGATAGCTCGAGAGTCGATGACCCCGCCTATGAGGTAGTGATTTCCCACTCAGAGAAAAGCTTGAAACAAATGATAAAAGCCGGCGGCTGCTATATCCTAGGTTAGACAGGAAGTTGACAAGAATAAGAATTACAGTTGTGCAGGTCCGAATCGGTTGCCCTCTATGAAGAGCTTACGAGTACAAGCCGTATTATATATCGGCGGAATGGACTAAATCGGCATCCAGTTCTCAGGGCACAAAGACAAAGACAAGTACTTGGACTGCATCCCTTGCTTCGTAATTTATTCATAAACACAAATGACATGGCGCAGACGCCATCTTGTCTAATCTGTTCTGTTGCTGATTTCCAACCCGGGCTTTCTAATCTAGATAGAAAACGGCACGAGCCAGTCCTCCCGTCGGGAAAACACCGCCTAGGCCCTCAGACCATTTTCAAAGCGAGACAATGATAACAGCAGCAGGAATCGCCGGCAAGGGAACCCGGGTTCGACGCAGTTGTCTAAGGATATCATTGGGAATGTTGGGCTTATGACCAAATCCACCGCCAATGCGCAAGACCATCATCTCGAATGCTTTAACCTAACCGAAGCGAAAACAGGCAAAAGCCAGACTGTCGCAAACTCCAACCTCATCATCCGATTAATCGAATGCAGGAATCATACTGCCCTAAGCAATGTCCCGCCCCTCTGTTAAAAACATGAGCGATGGGCTATCAATGAGTTGCAATACCTTGAGGGTTCGACGGGCCAGCGGGGGCGTCGTCTACTTCCATAGCATCATCGCCACCTCCGGCCGCGTCGATTTGGCCGTCAGCCTCGCCCTCGACGTCCTCCTCTAGTAGTTCCTCATCAGTCTCGTTTTCGAGGTCGACGCTTCCATCTTCGGACATCTCGTCCTCGCCAACGTCGCCATTTTCTTCGGCACCAGCCATCTCGGCATCACCATCGGCAGCCACGGCAACAGCGGCAGCACTGCTCTCGCCAGCCTTATCGGCAGAGGTCTCGGCGTCTTCTTCACCATCTTCTTCCAGCTCATCAGCTCCGTATTCTTCCTCGTCGGCTTGAAGATCCGCTTCGGGCTGCTCAGGCGGGAATTCAGCAGGCGCAGAGGCTTCCGAGTCCCTATCGTACAAATTTTAGTGTCCAGTGCAGAAAATAAAGGCAGTTGCAGGCATATGGGCTTACCATTTGATGGCAAAGCGAGTTACTCTTGGCTTCTCCGCCAGAACGTTGCGGCGGATCTTCTCGATAATTGGTTTGGCCGGTGGATCGGCATTAAGCTCGTCAGAATCGTACTCATTGTTCACGTAATAACCCACGCGCACAAATTCGCGGCCGTCGTAAGAGCAAGTCAACAGGATGACAGTAACACCGAGAATGTCTGCGTCGGGAATACGGCTGGTCTTCGGCGCGTCGGCTTCAAAAACAAACTTGTTGACGCCGACCGGGATGGGCCCAACGAGGAGGGAGTCGAGCTCCTGATCATATTGGTCGCTGTTTTGCGGCTGTGTCAGTCCACATCGGCGAGTACGCTGGCATTAAAGTAGCGAGGGCTTACGAGGTAGCGGATCCAACATAGGTCAACTTCCATTCCAGGTCTGCAGTTGTAGTATCACTTGGTCAGCCAGAAGTCTTGCAATGTTTCGGGGGGATTCCCTAGTCCGGCCAAAACATTAGCTTTAAAGACTTACCCTTTTCCAACTGCTCAAGACATTCAAAGGTGATCTCAAGTTCGTAATTGTCTGTGAATTTTGCCGGATTGTTGAGGATATTCACCCCAAGTAAAGAAACAACCGACATGTTGGGCAGTGCTTATCAGCAGAGATGCTCAAAAGATACGCGGCGTCGACAGAAGGACGTTGATTAGGCGGCAAAGTTATGGCTGCGGTGCAAATAACTATTGCAAAGGCAATAAAACCAAAAAGTAACAAGACCTGGCCAAGTCACAATCAATATTGTGAATGTGCAGATGCTAGGTGAAGTTTGAATAGTGGAATTTGTTTTGTTGCGACCACAACGACCAAAATAAACAGGCACGGCAGGCAATAATGGCAACGATTAACCCAACAAGAACGCGCTTCCCTCCTCTACTACGCGCAGTTACCCCTCGACCGCGTTCAGTGGTTGCAGCCACAGAAAACCGCTGTACAAGTACCTAGGACCTACATAAGTAGGTACTGTACCAGTTTTTGGAAGCGGGGTGTTGCTGGCCCAGTTTCAATACATGTACCTCCCTAAAAACATGAAGATATCCATGCACCTATGTAGGTGTACATGCACAAGACAGCTGTTCTTGCCTCTACCTGTTGTAAAATTCTGTACATGTACAATATCATTGTCTAATTTGAATACAAGACGTGCCTTATTAATTAATCACTTGATCTTAAAGCTGATAAGATGGGTCAATGCAAGTACCTTTGCATACACGTATTTGCAGGGAGGTACATGTACCTAATAAGGTTAGTTGGTAGACTAGTTTAAAGCCTTGTTTAGATGTTGTTCCAATGTTTCTTCCTTGTTATGTTTGTGTGCATACAAGTACAACATGAAGTACTTACATGTAGGTAATAATATATTCTTGAGCATATATCCTTTGGCAGTTTATTGACTTGCAACCATTGCTTCCCTTCCCTTCCTGTCTGCTTAACAAGACATCAGCATATACTATATATATAAGAATGCACAATGGCACAACCAAGCAATCCTAAGAGAGAAAACATGTAGAAAAGCTTATATGCATAGGAAACCCCAATATTATCAATGGGATGGATTATTATCCTGAACTAAAAGCAGCCTGTAAGTAAGTATCTACAAGTACACTTGTAGGTGCTGTAATGCGGCTATAATCCCTCCACATTAGCTTGGAGTATCTTGTAATCTGATTAGCTGCGGTCCTTGACTGTTTAAGTCTAAACCATATCCGGATTAGACCATTCAAGCTTTCCCTTTGATCTTTTGATTCTCCATCATTAATCAACCCGACAGGCAAAACGTCTCGAACCCTCACTTTTCCTTGTAGCAATCGATTATGGGATTGTTGCGATTGTTTCTTAAGGCAACATAATATTCAGCTTCAGATTAGCGCCAGAACCTCTGAACCATACGTTCTACTCACTGGAACGCTCCTTTGTGCATTTAATTGAGCATCGACGCAGAGTTATGAATGGGATAAACTCTGGTGTTACCAGCAATTGAGCCTTTCCAGCTGCAGAGCAGCCTTTAATGTTCTTGGCCATCCATCTATATTGATGCACCGACCCTTCTAAGTGATTATCTGCGATACTCCAGGCTCTATCCCACCATCCCTTGTCTCCGCCATATACTGCTCACAAGTGGCCAACGGAGTCCAGCTTACCATTATCCAACGCGCGGCGATTTCGACATAACGACGCGCGTTGCAACTGCGCCCCGACCCGTTATCAGATATACCTATATTCAACCTACAGTCCAACTCGGTTACTGCCATAATAACCTGTCTCGATTAAAACGATGTCGTCGGACGGATCAGATACCCCCGATGCCCAAACCGGCAGCAATGCGTCATGGGACAACAATGAATGGGCCGGGGAAACAGAAGGTAGCGGTCCAAATACGCTATCTGGTGAACAAGAAGACGCATATCAAGTAGAACCCGCAGAGCCGACTTCCGACGTTTCAGAAGGTGAAGCCGATATGGACGAAGACTCTGCCGAGTATGATCCGGAGTCCGTCGAGATTTCTAGAAACGAATACAATCCAGAGTCGGTCATTCCAACACCCGGGCCGCCAGTGATCGAGGAGCGTAGTGCCTCTATCTCTTCGGCCCGCCCAACCAAAAAGCCCAAGACCGCGGGCGGATTCATAGTAGGATCTTCTGATGACGAAGATGACGACGATACTCCTACCACCCACACAAACGCCTTGAAACCTAGCCCGATACCCACACAGTCGCGCGCGGCTACGCATTCTCCGTTACAACAAGTCACCCCTGCGCAAGAAACACCAGCTCCTCAACCTGTCCAGGCGGCCAATGGGAATGTCTCTACAGCTAGTCATGCTACTGGTGGTCAAAATACAAAGTCGAGACTTCCGGCGGATGTTGTGGGCATGCTTGAAGACCGGATCAAGGATGATCCGAAGGGTGATATTGAAGCTTGGTTTGCGCTCATCGAAGAACAGAAGCGCCGTCATAAAATCGACGAGGCCCGAAACACGTACGAGCGGTTCTTGGCCATTTTCCCACAAGCCGTAAGTGTCGAATAACATTGTCCATCCTAGGGATCAAAGAAGCTAACCTGCTCTAGGCCGAGGTTTGGGTAGCGTATTTGGATATGGAGTTGAGTCTAGATAACTTTGCTCAAACAGAGGGTATCTTTGGGCGCACCCTTTTTTCCGTTCCTCATGTCCAACTCTGGACGGCCTATCTCAACTATGTTCGCAGAAGGAACGACCTCAGCGATCCCTCGGGTGTGGCTCGGCAAACCGTTAGCCAAGCATACGAGTTCGTGCTCAATAACATTGGCCAGGACAGGGATGCGGGAGGTATATGGCAAGATTACATTGCATTCATCAAGAGTGGCCCTGGCCAGTTGGGTGGCTCGAGCTGGCAGGACCAGCAGAAGATGGATCTGTTGCGCAAAGCATATCAGCGAGCAATTTGTATCCCGATGGCCAACCTGAACATTTTCTGGAAAGAGTACGACCAGTTTGAACTGGGCCTGAACAAGATGACGGTTAGTGCAGCGAATTTTGAATGTCTGAATTATTAACTAACTAGCTGATAGGGTCGAAAATATCTCCAGGAACATTCCCCCGCCTACATGACGGCACGCAGCGCCAACACGGCTCTAGACAACCTTACTCGTGGTCTGAAAAGAACCACGCTGCCACGTTTACCTCCTGCGCCTGGGTTCCAAGGCGATCAAGAATTCCTTGAGCAGGTCAAGCTTTGGAAGGCCTGGATCGCATGGGAGAAGGATGATCCGTTGGTCATTAAATCCGAAGACCCTGCGACGTACCAACAGCGTGTTCTTCACGTTTACTCCCATGCGCTAATGGCGTTGCGGTTCTGGCCCGAGATGTGGGTTGAGGCAGCAGAATGGTGCTTTGAGAACAACGTCACCAAGGACGGGAAGGAGGTCGGCCTATCATTACTTGTTGATGGTGTGGCCGCCAATCCTGAGAGCGCCCTTTTGGCCCTCAAGCATGCTGATCGCATCGAGCTAACCCAGCGCACTGGGGAGGATGATGACGCCAAGGCGGCTCTGGCGCAGGCTGTTCGGGCCCCTTACGACAAAGTTTTGGATACTCTGTATGATATGATCAAGAAGCTGAAGGAGAAAGAATCGGTGGAGGTTGCAAAGATAGGAGAGGACACGGCGACCAAGCCTGCCTCCTCCGAGACCGCACGCGGAGAGGAAGACGACGACGAGGGGGAAATCAAAGAGAACTCGATTTCGACACAAGCTAAACAGGATAGGATCAAAGCGGTGCAAGACGGGTTCGCTGTCCAAATCCAAATGCTATCACAGCAGATTTCCTACCTCTGGATTGCTCTTGCTCGGGCCTTTAGGCGGCTTCAGGGACAGGGCAAAAGCTCACCCCCAACAGGCTTGCGCGGGATATTCACCGAGGCCCGCGGAAGGGGACGTCTCACTTGCGATGTTTACATCGCGATAGCGCACATCGAATGGGATGTGTACCAAGATCCTGTTGCTACCAAGATCTTTGACCGCGGGTCCCGGCTCTTCCCCGATTCCGAGGATTTCTTCGTCGAATACCTGAAACATCTGCACGCAAGACGTGATTTCACAAGTAAGTCTATCGATATGGGTGTTCTATCTTCCGTTACTAACATCTGTCTACAGATGCCAGAGTTGTTTTCTCTCAGACGGTGAAGCGGTTCAAGGAGAAGCCCGAGCTCCTACCTAAACTCAAGCCTCTCTACGCCTATTTTCATGCTTATGAAGCTAGATACGGCGAACTAACTCAGGTCAAGGAACTCGAAAAGCAAATGTCAGAGCTCTTCCACGACGAATCAGGCGTGACGGCCTTCGCGGCCAGGTTCTCCACAGACAGATTCGACCCTATTACAGCCCGCGTTATCATTTCACCTGCGCAGCAAATGCGACCGAGAACTTCCATCATGCCTTCTGTCGAGGACCAGGCACCGTCTGCACGTGACACGCCCTTGCCAATGACACAAGCGGACCGAAGCCCACGGCCGCAGTTCCTGCAGGCCGCCGCAAACAATCTTAACTCGCCGAAGCGGCCATTCCAGGCCGATGATACGGATGACTACCACCCACCGCGGAAGATGGCTAGGCAGCACTCTCCGTCGTTGAAGGGCGCTGCCGGTCGCCGGCTCGACCAGCAACGCCGTGGGCACACGGGGGCGAGCACAGCAATCACGATCCCACGGGACATCACGTTCCTCCTTGGACTTATCCCCCCCGCTGATACGTTTCGTGGGCCTCGCTTCATACCTGATCGCACAGTACAACTCATCCGGGAAACCGATATTCCGGACATTAGTGAATGGAAAGCTCGGAATGAACAATCATCCTCTCGTCCTTCCTATCAGTACTCGGGACGTGATTCTCCCGCCGTTACTGGCCGGCCTGCGAGCCCCTACAACAATGCTGCACGTGCCGTTGGCCAGATCTCTGCACCATACCGAAACTCGCCTCTTCGCCCTGGTTCAAGTGGATCGTACGAGCCTTCTTCGGTAGCGTACCAACCACCGGGCCCAAGCCCGTTCAATCCTATTTCGCAGCATTCGCAGTCAACTCACACCAATGCTTACTCGAACTGGCCGGTTAACTACTCCGATGTGGCATCTCAATATGCTTCCCAGTCGGCACAAGCCCCTCAGTACGGCGGGCAGTACTACCAGTAGCACCGGACGGGTGCCGCTCCCGCATCCATTGGAAATGTAGAGATAGAAAAATGCAATAGTCCAGCGCAAAACATTACGGGTTCGGCTGTTGAAGATGGGGATAAGGAAAAGCACGGAAGGGGGACGGGAATTCCCTAGCGGTTCTTCAGATACTGTAATATAGGAGATGGCGGATCCCTCATGGTTTGGCGTTACCGAACAGTCCGGCAATAAGACCGAGACTGATTGCGCGTATCATTGTTTTGTAGTATATTGACTCCCGAGACTATGGGGGTTTACATTAAATCTACTGGTATCCAAACAAAATGCGTTATTAATCATCCTGATATTAATACAGTTTCTCTCTCTTTCCTTTCATTTTCTGCATTACTTCGACTGCCTTGTTTGTATCAATCGGTACCATAAAAGCCAACATGGTTGCCTTGTGACTCGCTCTATCTCCAAAATATCAAGTTTATTTTATCTATTTTGTTCTTTATTGCATTGTCGATTGATCAAGTATCTGGCTGGAGCATGATGAGCTCCTAAGCGGGTGTCTTTTCTGCCTTTACAAGTCAGATTTACAGCACCTGGTAATTAGAAAGTCACAGTGTGGTCACCTGCTCCTCTCCTATATTACCTACTTAGCCATCATAAGAGTTAAAACTAGCCCTGATGGAATATAAAGCCATAGTCCTCGGTATTCCGTGATACTGATTTAGAATCACCGTAGCAGTAGGACATCTTTTCCACTTGAGCGGTTCAGATTATTACCATCCGAGAAATAGTTCTATACAACAAAAACTTGACACAACATATCTGTAAACTGACATGCACCTAACTAGGATGTCTGAACAAAAGATCCTTGATTTACCACGTTTGCCTTGTTTGATATAGGTAGGTATACTTGAACTAGGAACAAGCGTTTTTCATGCCATGTGCACACTGTTGCCCCTTATTGAATTGCTACTGCGTGGACAGATGTGCGTGAAAATAGGAGATGCAAACTTATTTCAAGCAATGTTGGAGTTTGGCATGATTCTGCCTCCGTCATCACTGTTGCACGGTCTGTATCATAGCTTTGGAGCATACCAATAATACCTGGTATTTGGTCTGAACAACTTCCACTTGAACTAGTCATCAAAGATAATAGGTTCCCTCACTGTAATGTGCACGGTAAACAAGCCTCTGGTAGGATTACCGACTAGGTTAGACCTTTATACAACTTAAGGCCTTGAGAGTATCTATGACCTGGTATACTACGGCCTACCATTTGCTTCATGATAGTCCAGTGGCTTGCTTTCTCTTCTTATATACCCATGTACCTAGTTGAGCAACGGCCAACAATGTGTAGGTCAGGTCTTTCTTTACCCTAGCCCTAGCTTTTGAACATCTGAATAGCTAAAAGATATTGTTCAACACTATTTCCTGTGAACACTGCTATGGAATTGGATATAAGCATTGAACACCTGGGTCAAGCACAGGCAATCGTCTGTGCATGACGCGAGACAACCCACGTCTCAGCTGCACAAAACTTTGGTAGCTCCTTATTTGTGATCTGAACACAGACATTGATCATAAATTTACAAACTTCTCTAGCCAGCCAAAGACCTTATAGTATTGATCAGTATGATACAGCAAACTAAGGCGCTTGAAAAATCGACCTCCCCTCGTCGCAGTGCAACTAAGAGGCCCGAGAAGAAGTAAACTAAAGATGCCAAGATCTGACGATGCGGGTGATTCGTGAAAAGATAGTTTGGTCAAGTCGCATATACCCCAATGATAAGCCGCTAGTTATATCTTCACTAATTTGAATATATGTTCTCCTATCATTTTCCTTGTATCCTAGGGATCCATTGTACGTGTACGTGTACTGGCCCTGAGCTTTGTTTCTACAGATTTGTGGATCCCCCAATTTTCTGTCACGTGACACCTACTACTACACGCTTTATGATGGGAAGACAAATGCATGTTCAATCACATCTGTCATTCAGACGTCTGTGGTGCTTTGAGGCACAACAAAACAATTTCTTATAGTATACAGCTGCTTAAGCTCCTCAAGTCGTTCCAGTCACCATGATGGATTATTTCCTAAAGCCAAAGGCATCCCACAAACAGGAGTTAAATCGTGACAAGTTTCAGTATTGGTGGATGGGGACTGCTCTGGGGAGGAGGAGGTAGGTCAGCGCAAAAACACATGATAATCGGTCCATATTGCTATTGTGTCAAACTTGTAAAGTATAATAGATACGTCGACTCTGGATGCTTGTCCCGTTTGACAATTCAAACAGTTTTATGCAGGCAAAAAAAGAAATAATGACTATTAACTAAATACAATGTGCCCAAGCTTTGACTATAAATCTGAGCCCATTGTCCTCAAACCAGATACCTCCTCCTGACCTGCCACATTTGAAGGGTCTGGCCTGATTCATTCTAATTTGCCTCTCCTTCTCATTCTCCTCCCAAACCTTTACTTTAGTGATCCTAAAAAGACATTGAAGCTCATTGTTCGCCTTGATACAATAGATCTGTCACCACCTCCGCTGCCATCTTGGTAGGTCTCCCTCCAACAAGCTCCAACCTGCAGCTCGTAAGTCTCCCTCACGTTCAATCCCATACTAACTCAACAGTATCAAGGCACAATAAGAAGCCTGCATCAAAGAAACACAGGGCTTTTTCAGCGGCAAAAGTAAGTATCTATTTCATTTCCATTGTCTATTATTTCCTCGATGTGCCCACTTTGTCAATGCCAATAAGGTACATCAGGCATCTGTACATGCACCTTCCTTCCATACAACACATACACCTTTAAGTTTTGCCCCATACCTTAGGGTAGGTAAGTACCCTCATACGCACATTGGAAGCACCTACCCACGCTGGCACAATAAACAGCATTGGGTAAGTACCTACGTCAATAGAGATGCATATGGTGTTGCAAGGCTTCAATCTGTCATTCTACTTTCCCACCTCCCATTCTATCCATTTAGGTTTATTCACTTTACCTGCTGCCAATAGGTAAATGCTGCTACCTGTTGCATTGTAGCCTCTTTATTACAAACCCCACCCCCGGTTTTACCTGTCTGTATATTTAAGGGCCTCAAATCCCACAGACCTACTTCTTTTTCTTCCTATTCCTCACCTGTTACCTACTCTCCCAAACCTCCAACCCCGAACATCACCGAATCCAGGCAACACCCCTCTCATCTAGGCAGCAGAAGGAACCTGTGCCATTTGCCGCCTACCTGCTAGGAAGGACACATCTTCTTCTCAGGTAATCCTCCATCGCAGTCGTCTGCCATCTGCATTATTGCACGTCATATGCTGCACCTGACAAGGTCGCACTTTGGAAGGCCATACTTCCCACCACTTCTTTCCAGCAGACATTAATCTCTTCCTTTGATATTACGCACCCTCCGAAGCCCGTATTCTGACTGACAACCACTATTCTACAGCTAACCTACTCGGTTCAGACGTTCTAAACGCTGGTTCTCGTAAGTACGCATCTATATATCTCGTTTTGTTTCTTCCCTCTTCTCTTTTCCTGCTGTATTCCTCGAAAACAATTTCTTCATATTTTTACAAGGTGACCTCTAGGCCAACCAGCTCCTGGTCCCTGTATCACTCAACTTTTCTTTTTTCGCAACACACATCCAATACCTAGCATTCCCATTCCTATTCCCCGCCAATGAAGTGTGTATCCTGTTAAATACGCACTCAACTTCCTCCATGCACCTAAACCGCTTCGAATCATACATTGCACGTCTCCCAATATTCTCTTGGTAGGCTGTTGATAGGCCTATCGGTATCAGCAAGCTGTGCCTACTACACTTAGCCACTACCCAACCGCACTCTACCGAGATAAAGTCCTCATATTTCAATCATAGATTCACCATCACGGTACAACCTAAAGATTGACTTGACTACTTTGCTAGCGGGTTAACCAGGTAAGCACAACATCTGGTTCTTCTTAGTCCAACACCCGTTCCCCGTTGACCTTACACTGCCAATGTCTACATGCCCAACCCAGTCTCCGATTCAACCCACATCCCGTGGGTCATACTCACTCCACCTTCCCAAGACCAATCTAGAAGCTCCTCCTCCGTGCCAAATACCATCTTAGATCATCCTTATCCACATTAGACCCCGTTTGATACGACTAGTGCTGACAAGAATATCTCAATTAGCTGCCACCATGTCCGACCATCGTGCGCGGTCGGGTAGTGGCCGTGCCTCCGGTCTTGAAGGCCTTGCCGACCTCAACATCCAGGACGGGTCTAGCCGTGGATCTGTTTCCGGGCGCTCTCGCTCAGGCTCTCAGCCAAATTCGCCAGCCAAGTCCAGCCAAGGACCATCGACAAGCCCTACTGGCACTGCCGTTGCCACCTCAGGCAGAGATGAGCCCCGTAGAGAGAAGACAACTACCGAGCTTGTCGGAATGCGAGTTGACCTGGGCGCTGATGCCTACAATACTGTATGTCTCACTGTTTTCCAGTTTCTTTCTGGACATTGATTAACACCTCGTGTACCAGGACAAAAAGGGACTCTTCGCGAACCGCCCGGCATTCAATACCGAAGGCAAGCCGATCCCATTGGACATCAACGTTTTCAGAACACGATTCCAGGATATGGAGATCTACCAATATGATGTAAGGCGAAGAGTATAATGGACCGGCTGTCCCTGATATCTGACTGTTATATTCTAGGTCGCCATCTCTCCTAATTTGAAGGAGTCTCGTAGCCTCATCAAGAAGGTCTGGAACACCCCAGAGGTACAGGAGTTCCTGGAGCAAGAAGGCGGAAAATGGCTGTTCGATGGGAACAAGCTGGCCTGGTACTTTCCCGCACCATACAGACATATAAAAGGCTGGGAGTTAACAACCACGCAGGTCATCGAAGAAGATATTCTTGAAGGACCCCAAGTATGATCCCAAGAAGAACGAGCCTAGAGAGGCCAGACTGAAAGTCGACCTGGATGCCGGCAAGCCAAACCGGTCTGGTGACCGCGGAGTCCACTATGTCCGCATCCGTCAAAGCACTATCGTCCACCTTGCATATCTGAACAACTACTTGCAAGGCAAGGTCTCGTGGGATAGCCACGTCCTTGAGGGAATGAGTAAGACAATTATGAGTTAGCCACCGCTGTTACATACTAACTCTGTTACTAGATGTCTTCGACCATTGCATGAGGCAAACAGCGTCTGAAAAGATGCTTAAAATTCGCCGAAATTTCTACCCATACGATGGTGAAGGCCATGGAATGGATGCAATCATAGAAATCCGCAAGGGCTATTACGCCGCGCCTAGACTTGGCCAGGTAAGTCGAGCGCGAACGGTTTTTGACTCGCTCTAATGCTTTACTATAGGGAAAAAACGTGTTGATCAACATGGATACCGTTAATACGGCCTTCTGGATTCCTGCCTTTGGCAGAAACAGCCTTGCTAACGTGGCTCTCAACATGGTCAACATCATCAGACACCATCACAAGCAACCCATCTGTGAGTCGCGATTGAGTACGTCTGCTTTTTGTGATCGGGCTAATACTTGATTTGTTTAGTCAACCAAGTTGAATTTGCACACGCGCTTGCTCCTATCAACTTCACGGACAAGCGGGGCAAGAAGGCAGTTGTGACCACGGAGACCTTTTGGCACTTACGAAAGTTCCACAAGCTCAAGTTTCACGTCTTCCACCGGGGAAAGTTTGACGACAGCAAGTTGTACACGATCAAGCGAATCATATTCGATCCGAAATATGGCCTTGATGGAGCTATCCCGACAAAGGTCTTCTTCGACAAGAAGATGCCTGATGGCAGTATCAAGTCTACGAGTGTTCATCAACACTACCTTGATACATACGATTTCTACCTCGAGTACGCTCATCTCCCCCTCATTGAGACTACTCGCGGCGGATATTTCCCCATGGAGCTTTGCAATGTTGCCAAGGACCAGCGGTATCCTTTTAAGCTCAGCCCTGAGCAGGTAAGTGCTGGAGTACACCTTGGAGTTGTGTCACTATTTCATACTAACCCATGAGTTTAGACCGCTGAAATGATCAAGACGGCGGTAACACGTCCCCCAAAGCGCCGAGCAGCTATCATGGAGGGCTTCAACATGATGAAGTATCATGAAGACCCCTACCTTCGCGAGTTTGGTATTCAAGTCCAGCCGTCGATGGTTCGAACCGAAGCCAGGGTTATCAAGAACCCCGTGGTCACCTTTGGAAACGAGACTATCGATCCCAAGCTTGCTGGACGTTGGGACCTCCGTGGCAAGCGCTTCGTTGAACCCAATCGCCAGTCACTTGACGCATGGGGTTTTGTAGTTGCCGGAAACTGTGTTACCAGGCATGCTGCAGAGACCTTTGCAAGTGAGTTCATGAGAGCCTACAAGAATCATGGCGGCACAGTTACCAAACGGGCCCACATCATGGAGTATCCTTTTGCTAAAGGAGACTATGGTGACTTTTGCAAGTTTGCCTACGAAGAGCTAAAGTCGCAGTTTACTACATTCCCGGACATCATCTTCTTTGTTATACCGGACAAGAACCAGGTCAACTACGAGCGTATCAAGAAGAACATGGACTGTCGGTTCGTTACCCTCTCTCAGGTTCTTCAGGCTGGCCACGTCAAGCAATGCAAGCCACAGTACATTAGCAACGTGGCCATGAAAGTCAATGCAAAGTTGGGTGGCTCTACATGTCGCGTTGCCCCTGCCAACGCTCGTGGGTCGCCTTTCTTCAAGGTACCGACGATGATCATTGGCGTCGATGTAACTCACCATGGTGCTGATACGCCAAGCGCCTCTATTGCTGCGATCACGATGTCCGTAGACAAGTTCGCCACTCGGTACCTCGCATGCGCCGAGGCCAATGGCCAGAAAGAAGAGATCTTGCGGCCTGAGCTAATTCAGAGCTTGTTCCCACGGATGGTGAGAAATTGGAAGTCGATAAACGGTTTGCCCGAACATGTCTACTACTTCCGTGATGGTACCGACGAGGGACAATTCCGGACTATCCTTGAGGTAGAGGTTGAGGAATTCCGCCGCGTTTTCCGCGAGTTAAACATGCCTCCCCCCAAGTTTACTGTCATCGTTGCAACCAAGCGTCATCATATTCGGTTTTTCCCGTCAGGTAACGCTGGAGACAAAAACGGAAACCCTCTGCCGGGTACTCTGGTAGATCAAGACGCTACGCATCCTACTCACTACGACTTCTATCTTTGCTCCCATGTAGCGATACAGGGCACTGCTCGTCCTGTGCACTACCAGGTTCTCCTAGATGAAGCCGGTGTGCCGCCAAACCATTTGCAGAAGATGATATATCATCAATGCTACCAGTACGTGCGCTCGACGACGCCCGTGTCGTTGCATCCGTCAATGTACTATGCACATCTAGCTGCGGGACGTGCCAAATGCCATGAGGATGTTGCTTCGAGCAAAAAAGAAATCGTTACCGGCAAAGAGGGCTTTCCTTTGGCCGCGGATCCTCTCGACGTCTACTCGAAGGCCGTTTACAAAGGAGCTATAATTCCTCTCTTGCCAATGAATCAGCCAGGTCTCCCCAAGGACAAAGTGGCATTCACGAACACTACGATGTGGTTTATCTAGCTAGGACCAGATAAATCTGCCCTGTCTGTCCTGCCAACCTAGCAATATCAGCTATTTGGTGAGCTCGACAGGCATATTTGGCGAGGGTATCCTTCCTCCATAGCTCAGTAGTGTATTTCTACAGAATTGCACCCCGCGTTCAAGAAGAATATGTTTTTCGTGGATGGATCATCGCGTTGCGTTCTCTTTTCGATGGTCTTGATGGCTTCTTGTCTTCGTCCCCTCGTTTCTCCCTAAGCGACAACATACTTCCCCGGAGGCTGATGCCTACACTATTAATTTTCTGCCAATTTGGCTTGATTGGGGTGGATGTCTTGTAAGACGGTCTGCCCCTTGATTTGACATGGCGTATTATCAATACGACCATGATCCAGAGTTTTTTCATACTGATCGGAAATGCATTGTTTGTTTTATGGCTTTGTTTGGAGAAATCTAAGCATCTCTTCATAGGTCGGGATCACTGGACCTTCAGTGGTTTCAGATACTAGGTAGATAGATGAAAAGAGACTCCGATACTATATCTTGTTTGCCATGTTCGCGTGTGATGAATGTGATGTTGAGCAATCCACTAATGTAGCATGTTAAACAGGGCCTTGGTAGAAATGATGGTAATTAAGTATCTGCTTATATTGTGTACATGGCAGGGAAACTACCTATAGGTAGAGTCATGGCAAATGCCTGTGTTGTGGGAGAGTATCTTGTTGTCCCCTTTTCGCCTTTGAATCTGCGTTTGGGAATGCGGCATGCGGCACTTCGCTGCCGGCCTACGTAGGCACAAATACGTCTCCTGCAAAATTGTCATGTATATCTAGTTATACCTGCTTTATTCTAGAGTCCGGGATACCGATGGACATGGCTTCATTCGATGGAGGGCAAGATTAGAGTACTAATTGAGCGATTGTGACAGCGAGTGGAATTGTCTTGGTAGGGTGGAATACGATGGCGTTTTTAGGAGACGCCGGGGGACGGGTATTAATAAATTGAGTGTCGAGATATTTGTGGGGTTGAGGTCGAAGGGGGGGATGTTGAAAGGGAAAAGATGGAAGGAGGTGGGCACGCGGGCTAATTGAATGACCTCTTCCATCTCTGTCAGGATCCCGGCTTAACGGGGTTTTAATTAGGTTATTGTTGTTAAAGACTGACATGATATGATGACTACCTACCTAGTACCTACAGGCTACCTACCTACCTTTGTGAGCATTTTGTTTGATAAGGAGTAGATGTGGTAGAGGTAGATAGGGATGAGGTTCAGTTTGATGTTAGAATGGGATGGTACCTAGTACGTGTAGATATTTTTGTACGGTAGGGTAAGCTAATTAGGTAGGCACTTAGATGATAGATCTACCTATCTGTGCTTGGTCGTGGAGGATCATGGACTGTGGAGGTTATGATAGGGGGGGATGCATGTTTTGGAACTCTTGTTGGAGATTAGGTGGATGGACGGCATACATGATGACTTATATTGTTAAGGTAGTTTGGCTGGTTGGTTGAGAAATCCTTGTCGGCGTCGGGCGTCGGAATGGGAAGAAATAAATGCTTCCCCGGGGGGGGGGGGGGGGGGGGGGGGGCAAAAAAAGGTTTAAAAAATTTGTTGAATGTTGTTTTTATTTATTGAACCTGGAATTTAAGTGAGGTAAATGCCCGCACAGGCAAGGTAGT
>MU401496.1:0-14097 GCA_022579005.1 Poronia punctata | reverse complement strand
TTTTTTTCCATTATATGATTTACATTCTACTCACTAGGCCCTGCCTCCCTTTTATGTCACCGAGGCATCGTTTCCAGATTCTATCCCGCTGTCTAAAACCCCCCCCCCCCCCCCCCCCCCCCCTCCTTCACCATGTCAATTATATAGAGGCTGGCAGGAAGCACATATCATTGTGTGTTTCCCGCCTTTTCTCGCTTCAACGACTTTGCATTACCTCACGATTTTATGATTGCTCATGATAAACGGCATTATAGATATATAGAGAGCGATCCTCACTATTGAACTAGACCAACATTGTCTATCCTAGTCTTTTCACTGTTTAAATATCGGCCTCCCAACTCCACTCTCCTTCCCTTATTCTGCGTGCGATACATTACTCCCCCCAGGTATAACTTGACAGAACGGTACTCGCAGTACTCGGAAAATGTCACTTTTCTCCGTACGGTTCTCTTGTTGGGCGGTCTGGCGGGTGATGGTGATATTAGGCATGCTATCCATGGCATCCGCAACACACAGACACCACGGGGCACGAACGAGGATACATACACCCAGGTCGGGGACGGTTAGCCGCAACGTCACGAAAAGCTCGGGAGACCTCCTTACTCTCCCTCTGAAACGCTTCGATCATCGCGGCGTCGTGACGCCAAGTATTGCCAAGAGGTTCTTTAAGACGGATGTTTTGGGAGTTTACGGTGCTGCTTATATGGCTGAGTGTACGTCGATCCATTTCAATACCCCCTTGTCTTGGTTTGGTGAACTAACTGGTATATAGTGAAGATGGGTTCCAACAAACAGACCGTAGACGTACTCATCGACACTGGGTCTTTCGAACTCTGGGTCGACCCGGATTGTTCAAAGTCTAATGTGCGACAGTTCTGCAATGCTTTTGGTCGTTACGATCCCTCGCAGTCTAGAACTGCGAAGAAGAGTAATGCGGGCTTTTATATTGAGTATGGGTCTGGTTCTGCCAAGGGGGTTTATTATAAAGATGATATTTATATTTCCGGTATGTCGGTTATCCTCGTGGTCTAATGGCGAAATATGTGCTGATAGAGATACTCAGGTTCAAAGATTTCTGGTCAACAATTCGGCGTCGCGAACTCGTCGGATCTCGTCTGGTTTGGTATCATGGGTCTCGGTCATAGCCACGGAAGCGGCCCTGCCAATTATCCGCTCATCATCGATTCTGTCGCCAATCAGGGACTTACCAATACGAAACTGTTCAGTATTGATCTCGGCGGACAGCTTAGTCCTCCTAGTGGTAAGTTGACACCGATATCCATGAATGAACTGATGAAAGTCTATAATAAGTGATGGATATATGCTAATTCTAGACGAACAGCCGCCGTGACTGGTGAGATGGTTTTCGGAGGCGTAGACACCAACAAGTATTCCGGCAACCTGCAAAAGGTGCCCACCGACCCCTCTGATCCGTAAGTCCACCACCCCATCACATTATTAACATCTTCGACTAACACCAAATTTCAGACACTACAGAGTCATCCTCAACTCCCTATCCCTCCGTACCCCAGGTTCCAGCACCTCAGTCCCCTTCCTAGACAAGAACCTCCCCTTATCCGTAATCATCGACTCGGGCACAACCCTCTCCCTCCTCCCGGAACCAATAGTCAGCGCCATCGCTGCCAAATTCCCAGGCGCCAAACCAGACGGTCAAGGCGGGTACAAAGTAAACTGCAACTACCAGCAACAGGCCGGAAGTGTGGATTTCGAATTCCTCGCCGGTTCAGCAAGAGTCACCATCAACGTCGCATATAAAGATTTCATCTGGAATAGTGGTTCCGATTGTTTCTTAGGGGTTTGGTATACCAAGGATTTGGGCGTTTGGATATTGGGGGATACCTTTATGAGGGGTGCTTATAGTAAGTTTTACATCCATCCATCCATTCAATCCATTCCCCTTTCCCCTTTCCCCTTTCCCCTTTCCCCTTTCCCCTTTCCCCTTTCCCCTTTCCCCTTTCCCCTTTCCCCTTTCCCCTTTCCCCTTTCCACTAGCTAACTAGGTTTTAATGATTGATTATTAACTCTCGTGTTAATCAGTAACATTCGATCAAACAAACAACGCCGTATTCATGGCCAACTACATCTCTTGCGGAAATTCAAACCTAGTCCCCGTACCCCAAGGACCCAACGCCGCGGGGAATATCCCCGGATCATGTTCAAGTAGATCAACAACAACGACGACTACATCTACCCTTCCACCTCCTACAAAGGTATTGCCGGCTTCGACTTCTCCTTCTATTAAGCCCATCACCACTATTACTACTACTCCAATATCTTTAACACCCGTATCTGTATCCTCCCCCTCTACAACAACAACAACAACAACAAGAACAACAACGTCACCCGACGCCCACGGCCCAGTAACGACAAATTCCAAAAGAACAGCAACAACAACAGCCAACCGGACAATAACGCGCGCAATAACATATACAGAAAGCCAAGGAAAAGTATCTACACGGTACGAAATGACAGTCATGACATATTGTCCCGAAGACGAAGACGAAGACGATCACGCAACAGCAACAGCAACAGCAACAACAATTACCAATTCAAAGACATTGGTGAAACCTATTACTACTACTACTACTACTACAACTACATCCTATTTCCCCAAAATTGACAGCATCCCTACATCACTTACAAGCACAAGCACGGGCACGTCCTCGCCTACAGTCCATGAAATCCCCATTGTTAAAATCACGACGAAAATCGGCATTCCTATATCACGCACAACAAGTACAAGTACAAGTACAAGTACAAGTACAAGTACAAGTACAAGTACAGACACGTCCTCGTCCTTGACCACAACTGATATTCCTACCGAAATCCACCACAAGAGTCCCATTTCACATACAATTTCCAATGGCACCGGGAAGAAAATCCCCACAACGAAAATCGGAATCCCAATATCATCATCATCATCATCATCACGCACAACAATGTTCTCCTCGACTATCATTCCCATTCCCACTACACTTTTTTCGTCTCAAACAAGTACACGTGTACGTAAAATTACAACGAAAATCGGAATTCCCATCTCATCATCATCATCACAGACAAGTCCACCTTCTTCCGCCATGACCACCAGTATCCGCAATAACAACGACACCACCCCAGGTACGGAGGGAATGGTTCATGAAAATATTCTCGCTTCTTCTTCTTCTTCTTCTAGTACTACAACCACGACTTTGGGGATGGGAATGGGGATTATTTATGGAGGCGTACTATTATTAGTTTCTTTATTATTCTAGAGTTTAGTTGGTTTTGTTTTTGATTGGGAAATTAATTGTCGCATTCCTCTTTTTTTTTTTTTTTTTTAACTCGGCGCGGATATAGTTAAGCAAGGTTAAGGGATCATCAACATCTTAAACGGTTTTAGGATAGACTTATTTGAAAAAAAAAAAACCAGAGCATTCCCAGATAGATAGACGTCCAACATAAAATCATGGAGCAATTCATACACAATTTTGCCATTATGAATCTAACAAAATCTCGAGCGGCATGTACGCTAGGTATGCAAACATATTTGTCTGTGTCGCCACTTGATACTAACTCTGGTCCAATAGGGGCGTAAACATATCTGATACCTCCCGCATTAAGCGGTATAGTAGTGAGGTTATATATATATATATATATCTTTCTCTTATTTTCCAGCCCATCAAACTCTTCAAGTCTCTGCTTGTAGGGACATATCTTGTTCGATATGGGCTAGTTGATGATGACAACTGTATTCAGTCCGTCATCTCGACTAGTGGAGGGCACCCGGCATACTCCCTGTAATGGGGTGCGGCAGCCTCCGTTACGGTAGTCGTTAGACTCGGTATCCGTCTCTTGTCCAACTTCCATCATACAGCAAATGACGACTTTGGCCGTTTGAAGGGGTGTGCTTCAGTGTTCAAAACCCATTGGTCCAGACTGATGACATCTGGGTCCGAGTATCTATTCGCAAGAGTTAGGGCCACGATGCGTCGAAATTCGCTAGGGCTGGAGAAGGAGAAGGAGCGAAAGGAAGGATGGCACAACTTACAAAAGATAAAAGTATTTCAATGTCTCGGCAGTCCAGAAGCTCTCCATTTCATTCACCTGCAGGGGATCCGGCGACAAGACATTGTCAATGGCGCTATTTCCGACCGTCGTGCTTGTGTGGCGAACGATGGCCTCAAACATCTTCCAGCCCTTGTCCTGCCATTTCCGATCTCCCGTTATCCGGTACATGTACCAGACCGACTCGATCGCTTCAGGTCTGCCGACGAATAAAGTTAGCCATCGTACGACATGGGGGAAAAAATAGAAAGGGGAACTCTTGCCTTAAAATATAAGATTTCGACGTTATTTCGACAAACCCCTTGGGCAAGTGTTCGATTCCCATCTTGTTGGCTACAAATTCTTCGTGTGACAATGGACGGTAAGGGTCCTCATCTTTGTCCTCGTCACTCTTGAGGGGAACTTGAGCTTTAGACGACTTGACGAACCCTGGAGCAGGATCGGTGTCGCCCTCGTCATTGTGATATGCCTTTGATTTTGTGTCTCCGCCTGACGTTTCCTGTGTCTCCTCATCCGAGTCTCCGGGGGTGGTAACTGGCGCCCTCTTCTGTAATCCAGCAATGTTGGCCTTTTCGGTGTCTACCTCCTCTTCGGTTTCCTTTTCGAGACTTTGCCGTTCCTTTTCTTTTGCTGCGGCTATTTTCGCCTTTTCCTTGCGCTCGTAGTAACTGTCCAGCTGTTCTCGACGGCTATCGTAGAGTGGATCGATTGCCTGTTCCCAGCGAGTCTGGTTCCAATGACAGGTCTTGACATTGTCGCATGGTAGTACCTTGGCACCCTCGGGCATTATACCCGTCTCTGTAGCTTCGTACGCCCATACGCAGCCATCGGTGAGCTTCTTGCCGATTTCCACGTCAGCTGGGACCTCAAAGATCTTTCCACCCATAGCAAACATGCCTCCGAGGAAGCACGTAAGGTGTGTGACCTCGTATTCAGTCACGGCATCCGTCTCTGGGTCTCCGGTCGTGAAGATCTTTCCGGAGAAGAGGATGTTACGGTTATCAGGCACCATGGGCCGGTACAGCAACCATTTCTTGACCGCCTCGCTAACTCTAAGGTGTAGTTCCTTATACTTGGGCTCCAAGCCGCCCAGGAGTAGCCACTGCTTCGGGAAGTATTCGTAAGTCGAGTCTTGAGAGCCGCCCATGCTGTATTCCTCTCCTCCATAGCCCCTCGAGGCCAAGCCTTGGGCTACACAGTCGGGCAAACTGCCTTCACCTGCCGCCACGAGCTCCATCTTACCAGTCAGCGGGTTCTTCCTCTTGGGTATGTCGAAATTTAGCGAGGAACCCTTGCCAGCCCGTCTGGCGATGCGAGATACGGCCTTATCGAAGCCGCCGTGCAGCGTCTTGTCACCCATCTCAAGGTCCAGTTCGTCATCCCCGTCGAGAACAGCCTTTGTGCGCCGATTGGCGTCATTTGTCTCACTTTCCGCCTTGCTTTGGGCAGCCTCGAGTGCGGCCTGTGCGGTACGGTTGCACCCGCTCGCATCGACATGTTCAGGGAAGATGCCAGGAATCGAGGTGCCCCTTTCCTGCCATTCATAAAACGCATCGGTGATACGCGCCACTGCATCGTAGTACTTGTTCTCCTTTGTGATCTGTGCGAGTCGGGTGAACTCCATCGCAAGTGAGCCCAGCTCAGCAACACTGACACCAGTGCTCGCCCTCTTGGGCTTGGACGCGGATTGGGGCTTCCAGTCGTAATAGAGTACGGGCATACGATTCGGTGTGTCAAACACGCCCATCAAGATCTCTGCCAACTCAACTGCCTTCCGGAGAAGGACGTCGAAACCGCCATTCGGACCACCGCTTACGTCGTAAGCTGCAATCAGACCGCCTAGGTATCGAATCGTCGTCTCAAAAACGGGTATCTGACTTCGCTGGCTGATGGTGAAGTCGATTCTTTCAACCTCCTCGAGAGCCTCTTTGAATTCATCCTCCATGCCCATAATCCAAAGCGTATCGAGCGAATCCACCAGCGTAGCGGCCCAGCCGCAAAATGGGTCGCGGAACTTTTTGGTAACGGGCCTCAATTCGTCATGACCCCGAGCGTACTGCCAATAGCCCGCCCAACTACGTTCCATCTCAGCCTTGACCAATGATTGGCGCGCCTCGCGGACCTCCCGAATATCGAGCGATTCTTTCTCAAATGCATATTGTATAGTCGGTATCTTCTTTGGCTTCCCGGCGGGAAGCGGAATGACATCGTCTTTGGGAACAGGAAAGTTCTCGCGAACCTTTTTCCAGTGGGTTTCTGTAGTTAGTGCATTGCCTTGGGCCTCGTAGGTATCTGCGGCCCATGCAGCTACTTTGGGATCGGGAAGACCAATACCCGTAGCCGTGGTGGATTTGGACGCTTCATCATGGTCGTATGCCTTGACATCCACGTCCTTTAGGGTGGGATCGTGAGATACGTCGGTGTCGTCGTGCTGGTCGGTGACGGGGTCACGGTTGGGAGGTGTGAGGTCGGGGACAGTGCCAGCTGGATTGTTCTTGCCGGTATTCTCTAGTATCCTCTGCGGGAGATCAGGGTCCTCGGCAGACATCCCCTGGGATGAGCCACCTTTATCCCCGACATTTGAATCGCTCGTGGGCGGGAAATCGAACTTGGATGGGGCTACTACTTTAGGGAATGAGGCAGAGACTGCCTCCCATTGATCGCTATTCTGGACTACTCGGTAAAGTAGAAACACGACGATGGTGGCGAAGAGGACAAAGTATCGGTATCTGCGAAGTCGGAACATGGTGGGCATGGGTGCAAAGCAGAAGAGTCAAAATATCGTATCAATCGGAGCAAGTCAGCCCGTGCCAGGTGCTCAGTAGGATAGGATGATGGTCTCTGGCGTTGTGGTCCGACAGGACGCTATAGCACAGCTGGCTAGCCGAACAGATAGTATAGTCAGCAACGAGCCAACTGTATCATCTTCTCGCCTGCCACGATGTCCTTGGAACCATAGTCAATGTTGTGTCAAATGATTGGGGTCTGCTGCTGAAAATTCGACGATGCGGACTGGCAATGGCAATTCGAGTTGGATGATTTAACGAACGGATTTGAGATTTGTCGATCAGATGGGAGACCCTGAGGAAGATCGGCACAACAGTCTGCAATCGACTGATCTAGACCATCTAGAGTCTATAGTATATCAAGACCAGGGCAATAAGGGACCCAAAAAAAAATGAAAAGAGCGACCAGAAAAGTTGGTTGGTCCAAGTGAAGCTTCTGGGAGCCGAAAGGTGCCTGTCGTTTTCCAAGCGAAAGGGTGTTACAGGGAAGGTGCAAGGAAACGACAAACTGTCAAATGGATTGCGACGGAATGCGACGCGGCGACAGCTCTACCGACACCCATGGTCAGAGTTCGTTGAACCATTCTGCCGCCCCCTTCCTTTGGGTCCGTGCTTGGCTATTGGCTCTACTAGGCTCTTGGCATCAGATTCTGTTCGCTGAATGCTTGATCTCATGCTTGCTGAAATACGTGCTGTATAGGCGGATGTGGAAAATTGGCCATGTTCTCGGCTTTCGGCTACTATCTAACCTGGATGTGTACATGGTAAATTGCATAAATTGGATGCATTACTACGAGTAGAGTTTTAGCTGACTACTAGTGTCCCAAAAGAGAAGCTCTCGCCTCGAAAGACCGCAAACTGCCTTGGCAGGCTATTTTAAAGATGGAGGACTAGCAGTATGGGGTAGGTTTTAAGGACTCTGATGATTCATGAAGCGTGCATAGAAGTAATACCTAGTGCCGTAATCCGTACCACATAACCCGATGCAAGACATATAGAAACAATGCAGAATGCCGAAGCCATCAAAGGCAAGTTGTGGCTGATTATCACGGTGTGCTATACTCGTAGGGCAGATACGTGCTGCGCAGAGAGCAAGATGCTGGTTTCCTCGAGGCGGGGTTGGGTCGGTTACAGGTGCACAGTTTATACCCACAGTGTGTATAGATGGAGATGTGCCTTTTCAAGGCCTGTAAGAAGAACCCCTCTGGATCGTCAAAGACTCAAAGTATTTTATCCCTCGGACCTTCTCATTTGTGTTACGTGCGTACGACTACCTACTCCATAACGTAAACGTGTTGGAGTACAAACATCCAATTCTTCCATTCCCGACTCACCCAGACAACAAGAAACAATATCAGTCTACTTTATATCACATTCTCCTCAACCCATTTAGACTAGGAACTGGGTTGTTTGTTAGTTCTAATCGTTAGCCAGCCTGATTTTGACACTTAGATGGATTGGCCCAACAGTCAAAGTGGCGCGCAAACATCGTACATGAGTAAATAAAGCCTGGGGGACCTAGAACATGTTCAAGTTTCATGTATATATATTTCACTGGGGCTGACGGGGTAGGTAAGACAGGCAGGTAAAAAGGAGGCATTTATGCCTGATATGGCGTTGAATATTATACGGTGTATTCTCAGCTACGAGTATATGCACAGCAATGGCAGGCAGTGTTACGGAGTTACCAACCCGCTCTTTACGTAAAGCACTACTTACCGAATCCAGCTATCCATATTATAGCCGTAGATGCTGTACCCAAAAGACGACGTGTCCTCTGTACTCGTACTTGTAGAGGTAGGTAATGGCAACCCACTAAGGTAACAACCCAATTTCTCTTGTCCTCTTTCGCTGTTTTCATTCCTTCCATGAGCAAGGTATTTGGGGTCTGAAAAATAGCATCTCGCTGCGGAGTGATACCCCTCTTGTGCTGCCTACCACCGTAAACTTACGTGTAGGTCTCTGTAGAGGTTTGTACAGACCCAGTTAATCTAGGCCAGGCTAGTTGTGATTTGTAAGAAGGAAACCGTGAGCTAGAAATAGAGAGCACGTATCAAGTGATTCCAATATTCAGTCAGCGCAACTTTGAATGTGCAATCAGGTCACGAGGACCTCCATCTCACCTCCCCGCCTTCTCTTTTTCCCCGTGTCCCGGTCCCCCAGGCCCTCGTTCAGGGTCCAACAAGTGTCGCCGATCATTTGTGGGGGGTGCATAGGAACACGCGATCATGGTAGCCCGATCGCACCGGGGGACTGATCGTGTGCATCGCAAAAATCTGGTGAAGCTATCATCTGAGGTAACTTTAGGTCCTTCCCTACGCTGACCAACCGATCACAGCTGCTGTCATTGAAGCCTTTACACCTGTCTTGTGTTTTGACCAGCGGAGGTGCAATGTCTCCGATGTACCTACCGCCCGATGGTAGGTGCTTGTTATATGAATGGTGGTACCTTATCAAGCGATGCTTGGAAATTCTTGGCCTGCAGTCGCGACGGAAGACTCCAAAGGGTCTGAGCTTAAGTGGGTAAGGTACGAAGTACATACCTTACTTGCTTGGCCAAGAAGGGGCACCCTCTCACACACGAATGATTGAGTAAATCCATAGACGACTGCCAGTAATGGTTGGGAAGGAAGGCATCGAGGGTCTTCTTTTTTATATAATTCGATAATCCTTTCGTACTTGAGTAATGGGAAGACCAGATGATGACTGCGGGGAACGTGATTTGCGCCGGGGTTGGAGCCTATTCGGTTTGATCGGGCCCTGACGGCTCGGGATATATGCAGGAGCCAAACCGACCGCCATTCGCATGTCGCTGATTTGAGCGATTATGGGTCCGTAGACAGACGTCGCGTTTGTCCTCGCCGTCGAATGGCTACAGGAGACCCGGTCAGCACCGATGCCGGCTTTCGAATGGTTCTTACCCAGCCACGTGTGGTAGTGTCCGCTGAGCTGCAGGACAATTAATGCCATAGTGGCCTGAGACAAGGGGGATCTGGAACCATTCGTTGTCTAGGACAAAGCCCTGCCGCATGGGTTCCCGGCCTGACCCGGCCTGATTCGACAGTGTCATCTACAACCAACAGCAAGGCCAACACGCCCAGCACCTCCAGCACCTCCAGCACCTCCAGCACCTCCAGCACCTCCAGCACGTCCAAATACGGCCACGTCAGACAGGGGTGCCAACACATGTCCCTCCCAGCAAAACCCCCAAGGCATGTCGTCCAGTTCCAATTGGACCTTCTCCCCCTCGCTACTTCTGCTGTACGTTTCAATCGCTACCACGCTGCTCTTTGCATCGTTGTTATACTTCCCGATCTGTACGACCCCCCATCAACACCCCACGATAACATAAAGTCCAGCGGCATCACTGTAGGATATAGCGGATCATATCCCCAGAAGGAACGACAATCCGCCCACACTCTCTTTGCCCTCGTCGTCAGATGATAACTTTCTGAGACAAGTCTGCCTTGTTGATCATATACGAAATTACTCACAGCTCAGAATCACCGCAGCCTTTTTAATAGAGACTCGCTCGTTTCCTAACCTAGTGATTTCCAAGTTCCAACTGACACACCAAACCTTCAGCCTCTTTGTCCATATCAACCAAGGCAACACGAATACGAAACATCACACAACACAAACCGTGGTATCGTCAAAGCCCGGTTCAATCAATCTATACCATCTCCATCTTCTTCCGAAAACATTCAATGTTTTTCAGTCAACCAAACGCGCGGGACGCAGCATTGACCATGCATGCACTATCCAGCTCTCCCCCATGCCGGCCCAAGAGCATCCTCAAGAGGCCCAGCGGCTTCGATCTCCAGACACGGTCTCGTAGCTTATCCACGACGTCCAAAAAGAGTGCGGCATTTGATGATGTCGCCCGAGATATCGTGACCGGCGCCGAGGTCCCACATACACCGATCCACTCGTCCGAATACCGTGCCTTCCACAAAGAGTATCGCCAAGAAGCCGGCCGGGCCCTACTACTCGCCAAGATCGACGGCATGTACGATGATGTCGTTCGACGACTCGAGGTGAAAGTTGAACCATGACTTTTTCCTATCAAAACTCCTTCTCCTTTGTCGACAACACTTACGGAGGATCGGTCATTTTCGGCAACATGAAAAAAAAACAAGAAAATATTGGACACGGGATATCAAAAAGGTCGGCGTTAAGCGGCGAACTTGCTGCGTTGTTGTACAACACCATTTTGTCTTTCAACCATACGCACTTTGGGTGGCAGAAGCGTTGACTGTTTATATTTCAGAGCTACGCTCACCACCATTTGACAAAGGCCGATTTGTACATTGCAGACCTTTAGTAGTCAGATATGCCGTCCCCCATCTCAGTCACGACCTCATATTCAGCGGATCGTGGCAGGGTACAATATTCTCACGGATATTGCAAGGGCAAACTAAAGACCCTCGGAGGGTGTAAACTACAACAAATAGTTTGGGAGGCTCAGACTGTTTTACTGATATTTGATTGCTGGAGATATTCACTTTTCACTACTAGTGTTTTATTCAGAATAGCCCTCAATACAACCCAACAAAACAATTCAACAACATGTTGTTCTCACATCTTTCACCTTCCATCCCGGATGTCTTTTCTCACGCTGTTGCCCTTGCCCTCAACATTGGTACTGATGGTGGAATATCGCCGTACCTGTCCTCGACATCCTGTGCTTCGAAGCCAGCCCGTTCACAGATTCCCATGCCACGACCGCCGCCGTCGAGATAACAAGCGCAGTTAAGGTCATCTGCTAGTTTGGTGGCCCAGTCCATGATTTCCGATGCATACCCGTTTTTCCGCGATTGCAGCTTGGTCATGAGGAATTCGATAACTACAGACAAACGAGTTGAGCGATCAGTTTCCAGATATCTCACCAAAGCCAGTGATAGGAATCTGGGGGGAAAGTCGAAGATTTACGCACACACGTGGGCTTGAGGCCCTACAGCCAAATGATGCACCTTGGCAAACGGCTCGAAGAACTTGGCCAACTGCTCCTCGCTGACGTCCGGTAAACCATTGGCATCACCCCACCGCTGCTTCCACGAGTTGCCCACGACGTTTTGACCGGCCTGGACGACGTGGCTGATGGCAAAGGCCACCGGTTTTCCTGCGCATCAAGAATAGTTTTAGTCGTGCCCCTCTCCGCAAAAAGATCCTTCCCGTCGCTACAGATACGTACCGTTTGCGTTCCGCACGACGGGCACCTTTCCCTCGGGATGATATTGCGACTTGGAGCCGAGGAAGTTGGCAAAGCTGCGCTCTAGCCATTTGCGACCACTCTCCGTCTCGGGAAAGGTCTTCTTCTTGGCTGCTCCGCTGAAGGAGTCTAGGAAGATGGGGATTAGGTCCGGGATGTCGTCTTCTGTTGCTAGGCTGACTCTGCCTCCTCCACCTCCTCCTGCGCCTCCTCCTGTTCCCGTACTGGGTTTGGTGGCTTGGGTATTCGTGCCGGGTTGCTCTTCCGATGGCATGTCACCTTCTTGGTTCTCTTCCGCTGGCTCGCCGTCTTGTTGATTCTCTTCTGTCGGTATCTCGGCTTCTCCTCCTTTATCCTCTTCTGGTGCATTCTCAGTCTCGTCCACTTTATCCTCTTCCGCTGCGATCTGGTCTCCGCCTCCCGGCTCTTCCTCTGCTACTTTCTCGGCTTCGTCTCCTTGATTCTCCTCGGTTGGCATCTCGACATCACCACCCTGCTGATTCTCCTCGGTTGGCATCTCGACATCACCACCCTGCTGATTCTCCTCGGTTGGCATCTCGACATCATCACCCTGCTGATTCTCCTCGGCTGGAATCTCGACATCACCACCGGCACCTTGATTATCTTCTACCGGCTTCTCAACCTCGTCTCCTCGGTTGTCGTCGGTCACAGCAGGCTGCTGCGGTGATTTTACTTCGTCTTGCTCCATCTTGTCGTATACTGTCAAGGGCAATTGTGTTTCTGAACTTCGATAACCTACTTGTTCAATTCTCGAGTTGAAGGCATTATTTACATACAGCCCGGCACTAAGTTATGTGGTTCCTATCGTTATCGAACCCAACCCTTTGCTTATGTCACCTGTTTACCTCAGTTGTCCATCATCAGCTCCAGATAATGGTCCATCCGATAGAGTTTTGGCCCCTTTTCTTTTGCTGGGCCTTTACGGGGGGAAAATAACAAGTCAGCGGAGAGTTTTGCAAGTTCCCCAACCAATACCTAACCTTTAATCGAATAGGACAGAACAGACATCATGGACACGTCACTGTGATGTGATGTGATGTGATGTGATGTTATGATAGATGGGGACTTTTGGGGTCTAAGCGCATATTACATGGCCCTCGAAGAAACTGACTGTTCAATCGTATTACGCAGGTCAAAAAATTCGTGTTGACTCGAGACCAGCAGGAAAACTTTTCTTCTTCTTTTCTTTATCTATAAAATATCAACATAAACAGGGTATTTATCTTTGTCATCCTCTTAGCTACCTAGACAAGACAAGAAATTTTACTTACATACTTACTCTATACTTCCGTACCTAGTTACATATGTATGTACTTCCGTAGAGATCAACAACAAAAAACCCCGTACTACCAAAATCCCACACCTACGAGTAGACCCAAGTCTAAGTCCCAGTCCCAGTCCCAGTCCCACATAATCAACTAAGATGGATCGTGACGAAAACAAATCAAAAAAAAGCGCCCGGTTAGCTCAATCGGTAGAGCCGTGAGACTCTTAATCTCAAGGTTGCGGGTAAGTTAGGTAATTAATATTTATTCTAACCGCCCTATAGGTATAGCCAGATAAAGGGGGAAGAGATTTGCTAACACAAAAGTCCTTATAGGTTCGACCCCCGCATTGGGCTCAATTCCTGATGTCGTCTACAGATGCAACTACTTTTTTTTTTATGATTTCTTTTCCTATCTAGTATTCCGTTTCTGTCCTTTTTCTTTTAAAATCTTATATCCTGCTCTCTAAAAACTGGATAGATGTGCTTTAAATTAAAAAAAGACGGTAGTATTTAGAAGCGCCCCGAAAAAAAAGGTAGTAAGGTTAGCAAAATCTCTGCTTATACCTATCTATCTATCTACCGATAGAAAAACATCACTTGCGCATCTTTTTTTTTTTTTTTTTTTTTTTTTTTTTTTTTTTTTTTTAAAACAAACCGAAAGAAAACCCGGGAGTAAAAAAAAAAAAAAAAAAAAAAAAAAAAACCAGGGGTTTGGGGGGGGGGCCCCGCCCAAAAAAATGTGATGG
>MU401495.1:219936-230671 GCA_022579005.1 Poronia punctata | reverse complement strand
TAAATTAAAGCTAAATATTTTTATAAATATTTTTTTATTATAACTAAGTTTTATTTTTAATATTTATAACTTTTTTTTTAATAGCTTTTTTTTTTAGTTATATATGCTTAAAAAAGTTATTTTATTTAGTAAAACATTATTAAAAAAATAAACTTTTTTAGCTTTACTTTTATATATAATAAAAATATTAAATAATTTAATTAAAGCGCTTAGTTAATTTACTTTTTTAGCAGTAGTAATACTAGTTTATTAAGCTTTATAATAAACTTTTTAAGTAGTATTATAAAAAATGTTTATAAAAGTATTATTATATAATATAGCTTATATAGTTTTATTATTAGCTAAACTAATTAAAAATATATTAAAAAAGCTAAAATTAATATTATACTTATAATTAAATAGTATAGCGTTTTTAAAATAAATAAAGCTAAAGCTAGCAATATTTAAAAGTAAGCTTTTTTTAATATTAAGCACTATATTAAAGATTTTTTTTTAAAGTATACTATAAAAAGCAGCATTATAATTTATAACTAAAGTAATATTTTAATTATAATAAAATAAGTTAAACTTGTTATTATTATTACTATTAGCTACTTTTTTAATAGTTACTTAATAAAGTTTTATTATACTATTTGCTAGCTTTAAAAATAAGTAAATAATAGCTAGTTTTTTAATATATTAATAACTTTAAATAGCTATAATAAAAATTAGTTTTTAATAAACGCTATTAAAATTATAATTTTTATTTTTTTAAACTATATATTATATATAAAGTAGTTATTTTAATAGTATAAAAATATATTTATTTTAATAATAAAATTTATATTTAAAAGTAAAAAAAATAAAGCATATTATTTTAAAATAATATATAATAAAAAATTAACGCTTTACTTAATAATTTATATTTTAATTTTAATAATACTAATATAATTAACTTTATTAATATTATTACTATAGCTTTTTTAAGTAAAACTAGTTTGCTAAACTAGCAATGCATGCTTTAAAACGTATATTTTAATAATAAAGCTAGCTTATATATTAATATTAATAACTTTTATAATAAGCTTGCTTTGCTTTTTTATACTTATAATAATAGTAATTTTAAAGCAAGTTTAAATATAGTTAGTAACTATATGCTATTTTAAAGCTATAAAAAATATTTAAAATAAAGTTAGCTTTAAATTAAAGCTTTAAATATTTAATTAAATATTGTTTTATAAAATATTAAAAGCAATTATTATAATATTAATATAAAAATAGCTACTTATATTAGTTGCTTATTATAATATATTTTTAATAAGCTAAAATTTAGTTTATTAAACTAAAGCTATAAAGTAATTAATTAATTTTAAAAGCGTAATTATATTAAGCTATAAGCTAAGCAGCTTGCTAAAGTTTATAACGTTAATTAAAACTTAACTTTTACTTTTTTAGCTAAATTAGTATTTAATATTTTTAAGCGCTATATAAATAGTTTTTTTATTTTTAATTATAGCATTTTAAACAATATAGCTAACTTAATAAATTAATATATTAGCGTAGCTTAATACTTTAAAAATTATATTTTTAAGTATAACGTTAACTTTTTTTAAAAGCAGCTTATTAACTTTAATATTTTATAACTATTAAGCTTTTATATAAATATTAAGCGCTTATTTTATATTAGCTTTTTTGCTTTTAAGTATATTTTTTATAGTAATAAAAAGTAAATTAAATATTTTAACTTTTAAAATAACTAGTTAAATATTTAATTATAGTAAAATATTTTTATTTTTTTAAATAAAAACTTTTATAAGCTTTTAGTAAAAATAAACTTATATAAAAAGTAGCTTATATTAATTAATAATAAATATTTTAATAATTATTTTATTATTATTTTTTTTAACTTTTTTTATAATTTTTATATTATTAAAGTTAATAGTAATAATATAAATAAAATCTTAAGTTTAGTTTATATAAACATAGCTTTTACTTTTATATATAAATAAGTTATTATTTTAATATAAAGCTTTAATTATACTTATATTGCTAATATAAGCAAAAGATTTAATATTAGTAACGTTTTTTATAGCTAAAGCGTTTTATTAATTTTAAACATTAGCTACTTATACTAGTTAAATATATTTTATTTATAACTATTATACTGCTTTAAAAGCTATATTTTATAAAATTAAATTATGCTTTTTAAGTTTATAGTATGCTAAAAAATAAAAGTTATAATTATTAGCTAAGTTGTTTTTTTAAATATAGCACAATGCTTTAATTTTAATATTTTTATACTTTTAGCTAAATATAATAACGTTACTAAGTAAAGTAATATATTAAATATATTTAAACAAGCGCTTTTTTTTAAAGTACTATTAATTATTAAAATATATAATTTTATTTTTATTAAAGTTATATGCTTTTAAATAGTTTTATTATAAGTAAAAGTTTTTTAAATATATTTAATACTTATAACTAAGTACTTTTTAATTTAAACAATTTTAATAACTTTTTTATTTTTGTTTACTATAGCTGCTTTACTAGTTTATTAAATATATTATAGCTTATATACTTTACTAATTATAATTAATAAAAAGCTAAAAAGCTAGTTAATTTATTATTTTTTATTATTTTTTTATAATAACTTTTAGCTAACTTATTATAATTTTAATTTTTTAAAAATATAAAGTAAAGTTGTTTATAATAGTAATAAGCTTTTATTTTATAATAGTTACTAGCTAGCTATTAACTATAGCTATACTTTTTACTTATTAAGCGTTTTATTAATTTTTAAGCTAAGCTATAATAGCTTTAATAAAATATAAGTAAAAAAACTTATTAAGTTTTTTAAAAAGCTTAAACTTTTTTTTAAATAAGCTAAGATTTTTTTTACTTTGCTTTTAATATTTTTAAAAGTAAAATTTGTTTATTGCTTAAAAGTTAAGCTTATTATAAAAGTTTTTATAAGTAAGTTGTTTAAAGTTATTAAATTTTAGTTAATAAAAAAAAAAATAGCTTAAATTATAAAGTTAAATATTTTTTATAAAAAGCTTTAAACTATAGCGTTATTAAAATAAAGCTTATTATAAGCTTTAACATTTTAATAAAAAAAATAATATTGCTAAAAGTATTTATATAAGCTTTTAATATTATTTAACTAAAATATTTTTTTATAGTTATAAAATATAATAATAATAAAAAACTTTTGCTTAAAATTATTTAAATAAAAATAATACTTAATAGTATTATAAGTAATGTTTTAGTTTATATAGTTTTTTAAAAAAAAAATTAATTGCTTATAAACTTTATAAATTAAAGCATATTAAAATAATAGTTAAATATAAGCTTTTAAAGTTATATAATAATTATTAAAGTAGTAAAAAACTTTTTTAAGCTAGTTTATTGTTTTAGTGCTATTAAAAAAAAGGTTAAAACGCTTTAAAGGGTTAAAGTAAATTATATATTGCTAAAAAACGTAAAAGTTATATAAAAAAGTAGTAAAATAGTTAATAAAAACTAAAGTTAAGTTTTTATAGCTTATAGTTAAAGTGCTAAAAATAAAAGTTAAAATAAGTTTTTAAGTAAAAAGTAATAGCAAAGTAAAAGTTTTAGCTAACTTAAAAGCTTTAAACTTTAAATTAATAATAAAAAGTAAAATAAAGCTAGCTAAGTATAAGTAAATAATTAAAAATATTACTTTTTAAATAAAAGTAAAGTTTAGTAAACTATTTTAGTATTGTTTTAAAGCAAAAAGTTTAAGTAGTATAAAGTAGCAGCTTAAATTATAGTTTTTATTTATAAAATTATAAAGTTTTATAAAAAGCAACATATTAAATAAAAAAAACTATATAAAATAATATAAGTTAAAATAATAAAGTATAAATGTATTAAAAAGCTAATGTTAACTAAAAAAGAAAAAAAATATAATAAAAAGTTATTAGCTAGTATTTATATTTAATTAAAATTTTAAAGGTTTTTATTTAAGCAAGCTATTAATTTTTAAAGTTTTTATTAAAAATTTAATTTTTAAGTTGCTTTAATTTTTAACTGCTAGCTTGCATATATGCAGCTTTAAATATAGCAAACTTTTTTATACTTTATAAAATATACTACTTTTTTTTATTTATTATAATATTTAAATTTTTTTAGTTTTTTTAATTTTTTAGCTACTTATTTTTTAGTTTTGCTAGTTTTTTAACTACTTATTTTTTAGTTTTTTTTTAGTTTTTTTATATTTTTAATTTTTTTAAATTACTATTAAAAATATTTGTTAAGTTATAGTTTTATAGTTTTATTAAACTAAAAGTAATAAGCTAGCTAAGTTATATTTTATAGTTTTAGCTTTATAGCTTAATTTATATAGCTTTTATTGCTTAGTTTTAAATTATAATAACTTAATTATTTTTAAAGCTTTTTTATAATACATTATTTTTATATTAAAGCTTTTAGCTAATTTTTATAGTTTTTAAAGTTTAAAGTAAGCTAGTATCTTGTTTTTATTTTTTTAGTTAAATATTAGCAGTATTAAAAACTTACTACACTTTTAGCTTATATGCGTTTATATATATAAGCACATTATTAATTTCTAGCTTTTTTTTTTTTTATATAGTTTATTTTATAAAAAAAAACTTTTATAAGTTTTATATTTAAGCAAAATTACTATTATAATAAAAATTAAAAATTTTTAAAGATTACTTTAACTTTATATTAAAAAAAGTTTAGCTAAAATAAACGCATTAACTAGGTTTTAAAAGCTTTATATTAATTACAGCTTTATAAAAATATTTTAAAAAGCATAACTTAGTATATTATATATACAATAAATAGCTAGGTATTTAAGTTTAAAAAGCAACGCAAAAATAATAGCTATATATATAAAAACAAAAATTAAGCTAGCTCTTTTTAGTCTTATAGCTACTTTATAACATAAAGCGTAACTAGCATATATGCTAATTACGTTGCAGTACTAAGGTATTTAGATTTTAAAAGTAACAAAAAAGGTGATTTTATTTTATATAGATTTATTTACTTTAATCCTTTTATTTAAATATAAATAACAGGGATTTAAGGTTTATAACTATAGTATAGAAGTTACCTATTAAAGGGGTTACTTTCTGAATTATAGGATTTATAGGTAGGTCTAACGGATAAAATTGGAAAGTTCTAGTGATCGGAGCTTCTAGGATCGGAAAATTGTAAATCCGATCCCAACACCCATAACCTAAGAGGTGGAATGCACTTGCTCTGTCTGGTTCCCTGCCTCGCTTACTTTCTTCATTCTCGCAACCAACGTACTAGGTAATGTAGGTGGGTTACAATTTGGCCAAGTACATACATACCTAGCCTACCTTCAATCATTAATCCTAAGAAGTAGGAAGGCACAAGCCTTGAAGAAGGAACTGCGCCGCTTCGAGAAAAGGTGCCACTAGGTAGGTAGTCGATGCGAAGAAAACTCTGGAAGCTGCCGGTCGGTATGTCCTTCCATCGGGAGATATTTACTCTGGCTCTTGTCCGCAGCCTTCGCTGTAACTATGTGGAAAAGCTACCAGATTAAAGCTTCTATATTGGTAGGTATGTGGCTGCCTACTTCTTTCTTGATCTCGAGTTCTTTCCACGAGAGAGGCTTCTTTCTGTCTCGAGGCCAGGGTGAAGGTTTCAAATGGGCCATTTATCCATCTAGGCGTACTTGCCATCCCAGCGAGACACATACGTATGTAACTAAAGCATTGCGCCTGTCGTTGAAGCACTGTTACGGAAGTTACTGCACCTAATACTGGCAGCGCCGATGGTACAGGGAGGATGTCATTCTCTGGGTCTACAATATCTGAGTTGTCCTCTGTTCCTCCATCTGCATCCACCGTTTCCTATGCCGCCAGGCTATCCTCAGCCCGTCCTGCAACTCTGCCTCTATTAACCTAAAGTACGCGATATCAAAACAGCTCTTACATAATATCGTTGGATCTAAAGCCCCCTTTGACAGAAAACTTCTTACTTTCTCTGGGGTTTCCATTGTTGTATTGGTTCCTATGAACAACGTACCAAATTACAAAATCCTATCCTGACCCCGCCTCTTTCGCTATGTATCGGATATTCGATGGATACAGTATTGCTCGAGCACCACAGCTACAAGCCAAGGCAGAAGCTGAGGCACATGCTGGCCAGCTAGACGGGGACTCTAGCCCAGAGCGGGTTGGACGACCAGTTACTCCGCGTCCAAATGACAACTGTGACTGGCGAGGCGACCCCCCCGAGCCTGAGCTTGACGATCTAGTCCACTCGAACCAGCGACAGGTGTCTCGATCTGGAGATGCATGTGATTGGCATGGTGATCCACCCGAGCCAGATGAAGACGAACTTGGCCGGGCTTGCAAGCCGGATATCCAGGGTAGGCGGCCAGGTCACGGAGAACCGAGAGAAGGGGCCCGAAAGTCTCCAATTCGGCTCCCCAGCATTCCACAGGATGCCCCAATCTATGAAGAGAGTACGTACCAACAAAACAACCCTACTATGACTACGACTAACTCATCCGTAGGCCACCCTCCGGTCAATGGTAAAGCCTAAAACATCAACCTGCCTACCATGGTGATTAGACCCTAGACTTACAGCTGGTACAGATGATCCGGTGGAAGACAAGAGTAAGGCTGAACCAGGAAAGAACAGCCGCAAGAATGAAACTCCTGTTGGTATGTACCGGTACCCCCAAGCTCGACCGTCTAGCTACGGCTGGCTGACTTAACCAAAGGGGACACAGCTGGCCCCAGTAAAGACCCGCCAAATGGTCAGTGGCCCCCTACAAAGTTATCACGACTGCGTAGTGATACTGACATAAAGAAAGTCCTAGATACACGACATTCCCCCTGGCTAGGGGTCTTGGATGAAAAGCCTGAACCAAGGAGGGATAAAGTCAACAAAGGAATCCAGCAACATTTAAGTGGTATCTTTGGGACATTGACCGCTTCACCCTCCCCTTCCCTGCGTAGGCAATCCCGGTGGAAACCCGACACTCAAGGACCCACGGTGGCACGAGAGGAAGGTAAACCGGCGTCCGGGCTGGCTCCCGAGAATACGGCGGCCCCTCCTTTGGACTTGTACACGGGCATACCGGTTGGGACGACGACAGATCAACCGGTAAACGAGGGCAGACCTGAGACGGCTAGAGCCAAAGAAAGACGCCGCAGAAGAGCAGAGAGAAGGGCCAGCCGTGAGGCTAGACGTGAAGCTAGGAAGAAGAAACGGGAAGAGAAGAAAGAAACGAGGAGACAGCGAAAGGAAAGACGTCGAAAAGAAAAGGAGTGGAAAAAGACGGAAAAGAAAGGGGGAGAACTCCCTCTCTCAATCGTTCAAGGTCTTCGCGTCCCATCCGATACGAAGATCCCATACGATTCCAGATGCGACATATGCAGTAGGTCCACTATTGCACTTACGAATAGCTCAAAGTGGTACCCTAAATGTACGCTCTGTGGGAAAGCGGCCCAGCGAGAGGCTACAAATAACTACATGAAATCGTCCAAGATCTTTATGGGCGATGTGGCGGGCGTGGATGATCTCGTCGACATCATCAAGAAGTCCCAAACAAAGAGAACCAGAAGATCACTGTCCTTTGCGATGGGCTACCAAGGCCAGATGGACGACGACTTGGCGAGGCACATTGCTCTACATCTCCAGGATTACGCGAGCAATGGTGGGGTGGCCTCCTTGCGGGGACATACGTGCAATAGCGACGGTCAACCGGGCCACCTGGCACGCCAAGGCCTCGATGGCAACCGAGATTCTCCCAGTTATGAGAATCAAGTAGTCCCTAGCTTGCCGGGTACGCCGGTCTCTCCAGAAGCTGATTGGTGGGTTCGGGCCCTGGCTTCAAGTGAACCACCTGTCACTCCTTCGTGCCCTTCGCCTCGCCTGCCTGAAATCACTCCACTACAAAGGTAAACTACGACATAGGACGTTCCAAGACTTGACATCTGCGAACATGGCTAAAACGGCTCGACAGATCAAAATCTACCGTGTACGAACCAAGACCATTTCGCGCTTCAAAGCCCAATAGACTGGAAGCAAGCCCCTCTGTCTATCACTTCTACTTACCATTTGCCGTCTGCCATAGTTATCCCTGCACGCCGGGTCACCCTCCTGCTGATAACGAACGCTGGCCTGCTACGCCTGTCCAGCCTGTCCCTTCTATGTCCTCAGCCCCGCATAGATCTGTTCCTCCGCGGGTACAAAGCCACCTGTTCGGTCCAGCAATGGGCGGGCTGACGCCTGGTCAAGCTGAGACGATCGCTTCAGATACTCCTCGACAGAGCCAAGACGGGTTCTTCCCCTGGCGCAGAGAGTCTCTATAGCCTTATCTTGTCTATTATTGGGTTGAAGGGCCGTCTTTTACCACGTCCTCACAAGCGCAGGACTCGGCTTCGGAGCCTTTCCTCACGTGCTCCACCGGCTTAGAATTACGACGTAGCGAGAGCACGAAATTGGGAAGAAAGTAAGATTGTATTCGGGAGTAACTTTCTAGGGGTTAAGAAAGAAGTTGCAGAACCTGACTCCGACTAGAGCCCGCTGCAGTGATAAAAGGCCTACCAAATAAGGTAGTATTAATAGTACATGGTCCCCTATAACAAACCTACACCATTGCTACACCAATGAAAAGGAGCTCTATAATCACTTTTCTCGGAGGTTTACCAAGCCACGCAGGGACATGAAATCATGACATTGATATGTATTAACAAGCCAAGGAGGGTATCATCCATTGCCGCCTTACCTTAATCGAGAGACCCTGCAAGCGCCACACAGGAGAAGCGCATATCACCACCACCTCTTTCAAGGAATTTTAGCGGTCCCCATAATAAAGCCTTCTCGGAGAGAACATCCTCTTCAGGTCCCAACTTGCCACGTGCGATGGGACCCTTGCGGCGGCCGTCGAGCTCCCACAAAGTACCGTCTTCTGTCTTGACGAAAGTGACGTAGTGTAGATCTACGTCGTCCTGGGCGTCGGGGGCGACTGTCTGTCCCTGGCTCGCAGCCTCACGGTGCGCGGTGGCTAGGGCCGAGGTCTTCTCTAAGAGGGCGGAACGTTCTGCGGGCGCGAGCGGGATTGACTTGGCTAGAAGGTCGGATAAAGTGCTTCCTTTCTCTGCGAGATTAAGAGCGGAGGGTTAGTCACGCTTCATGTCGTGGTTTTTAAGATTGAAGGCCCATATAGATACTCCCATAAGAGGTGATGCGAGTAACGGATGGGGTTGTAGAATGGTAGTAGGTAATTTAGGGAAATATCACTGCGTACCGATGAAGTTCTTGGCGGGCCCGTTCGAGACGGCATGGAGAAGGCCCATTAAACCACAGGCATTCCTAATAGTCTGTTTCCACCAGACGACGGGCTCATCCTCACCCTTGCCAGAGTACTCACTCACGCCGGCATCCTCGGCCATGCGTGCGGACTCGTAGATGGCGCTCACGGGGAACACGAGTAGAAGGGCGAGTGCGGGCCGCGGGATGAATGCGAGCATCTCGGGTTCCGAGATACTGTATACATCGTGGATCTGAAGGGCCGGACTCAAGCCGAGTTTATGCAGGAGGCTGCTCATGAGCTCCGGGTTCGCTTCGAGAGGGATGAAGGCCGGCGCCGAGGCGCTCGGGTCCGGGTTCGTTAGGTTAGACATGGCTTTCTAAATTCTTCACTTCTTTCTTTTCTTTTCTTTCCTTATATCACTTTCTCTGTGTCGGTTTGTTGTAAAGTTTTTGAGGGGTTCACCTGGTCCTTTAGGCCTAGGTTACTTTAATATACTTGGTTTAAGATCTTGTGATATGTAAAGTCAGGTACGTGTGTAGTTCAGATATGCATTTGCAGTTCTACCTAGTTTCCCCTTGTTGCCCCGCCATATAATTATTATTTTAGACTGAGGTTAATAATGCTATGACGCAACCCCGCATCCTAGAATAGGTAGGTAGCTCTATTGGTGGGGTGGTGGTGGTGGTGGTGGTGCCCTTTATGCTTTAACCGTATTAGGTTAGGTAAGACTGCTAATAAAATGCGCTCAGGGGGGGGTAGGTACTCTTAAGGACGTTGAGATACGAGTAGATCTCCGTTACCTTAGCTAATCCTGCGTCGTATATGTGGATTTTATATGATTAAGAATAAACGCGGTTTGGGTCAAATACTGTCTAGTCTAGTCTACCTTAGTTTAACATACCTAGAAATTTAGGTAACAAAGGGCAAAGATTTAGTTTACTAGACTAGGTAGTTGGTCAGGGAAAACGTGTTGGTAATTAGGTTAACCTGGCATCTTTTCTGAGCTACGTGTTAGACAGACGGACCGTAACTAAGTAAATAGATGACACACCCGGGAGATTGATTAGGTAAGGTAAAGTAAAGTATATAAGGGACAGGCGTCTATGTTTCATCCATTTCCAAAGTTCGAGGTTGAACTTGACGTTTTTTTCCTTTTCACCCCCCCCCCCCCCTTCTAGATAGATAGAAAACCGGTCTAATAGGTAACATGGGCTAAAAGACTGTTATGTTATTACTCGACCCTCTTTTATTGGATTGTACGTACCTACCTACTTAACGCGGGAATAGTGGGCACGTGTTGCGCGCCGGTTGATAATGTTCTAGTTGCCGCTGCGAGCTTGGGAAGGTATTGGAAAAGGGGGGGGGGGGGGGGGGGGGGTGTGGTTGCGCGTCAGACGATGATGGGCGGTAAACCGTACGGGCGGCGACCGGAGACGGTTTGTGGGTGTTGGGGGGGTTTGGGGTGCC
>MU401495.1:198002-219926 GCA_022579005.1 Poronia punctata | reverse complement strand
ATAGCCCCGCCCCCCCCCCCCGCCCCCCCCCCCCCCCCCCCCCCCCCCCCCCCCCCCCCCCCCCCCCCCCCCCCCCCCCCCCCCCCCCCCCCCCCGGGCCGTGGCGCGTCAGACGATGATGGGCGGTACACCGTACGGGCGTCGAACGGAGAAGGTTTGAGGGTGTTGCTGGGGTTTCGGGTGCCTTATAGATACCTTACCTAGTTATGTGTAGGTACATAGGCTTTATCACATGACTTGATATATATTATGTGGTTGGTAAAGTTTGTCCGGGGAATTCAATGTGACATCCGTTATTATTATTACCCACATCTACCTACCTTATGTGGGGGGGGGGGGCCGTTGAAAACGATAACGATCCGATCCACGTCACCGATCTAACTATACCGTTCAGCGGGCATATACTCGTAGTAGGTATAGGCTGAACTACTTGTGTCTAACCTACATAGACTAAAGTAAGGTAGGTATCTTCTTATAGAACTGTAGGTATCGTGCGCCGTTAAAGAATGCGAATTACCTATACAAGGCAGACAGACCAGTAGGTATCCATCAGAAAGTCTTTGGGAGTTTTTTTTACTGATATAGGAATCTATGTACAAGGTAAAAAAGCCGGGTTGGGGTTTGAGATAGGTAGACTACTAGTATTCTGCCGGAAATATAGTATTGTCGTCTTTCATGTTCTTCGTTGTTTTGCTCCTTCACTTTTGGATGGAAGAGCATCTCTTTATTTTCGTAGGCTCTGCTTCACCTGCTTTATCCGCAACCTGGTGTCGGCCTTCAACATCCGCTCCATCTCTTTCAATCCCTCCAAGGCCATTTTTGCGTCTTGTGATCGAGTCGGGATTATCTTCTTCTTCTCTCCGGAATGGTGGTCTGTGGATGTGGATGTGGATGTGGATGTGGATGTGGATGTGGATGATGGACCTGGACTTGGTTGGTAGACTACCGACGTATTGGCCGTGATGTTCTCGCCGTATGGGGTCTGGTCGTGTGTTGGATGAAAATGGTGCGGGATGGGGTGGTTGTTCGGGCCTTGGCGGTAGGAGGTATGTCTATTGTTTCCCAAGGGGGATCCGTAGATACCAGGCGTAAAGGGGTTGGATTTGGGAGTGGGAGTGGGCGTGGGTGTGGGCGTGCAAGAGTCCGGACTGCCGTCATAGTGATTGAGGACGGTACCGCCATAGTTCATGCCCATGCCGACGTCCTGGTTCTTATACATTTGGTCATTGCGGGCGGGTGGGATTGCGGTAGCTTGTGGTATTAGGTGGTGTCCGGGCTCATACCCCTGATGCAGTGATGTATTCACGTAAACACTCCCAGGGGGGTAAGAATCATGGGTCATATTCGGACATGTCTCGTAGTCGACGAACCAGCCGTTCGACTGCGCATTGTTATGGGGGTCCAGCTGTAAAGTAAGATTGCTCCGAGGTTAGCTAGGTAGGTAGTTTTCTCAATGCAAACATCAAGGGATAGTTAGGTAGACATTACCCCCTCTGTCCCCCAGACGTATTCCCAATCGGAAGGGTTACCGAACCCCCCTGGTGTCGTTGCTGTTTCCGAGTAATCCGGTGAAGTGATGCCCTCGTTGAGCCAGACATTATTATTATTATTATTATTTCCAGGGTATGAGTGTCCATTGAAGGTCATTGTCGTCAGCTCAACTCAACTGCGAACTCTTAATTTGTCTAGACCCCCTTCTACACTTCCGTAGTAGGACTACTCAAGTTGATCTTTTTGTGCTCTAGTAAGCAGGTTGAGGTCGTTTGTCGATGAGGGTGCTCTGGTATTTTACAGAAAGGCATACCTATTTCAAGATCAACATCGGCATACATAGATATATATGTTGTATATGTGTGTATTGTACACACCTTACTTATGTAGTTTCTTTAGCTCGGGGTCACGGCAAATACATCGTTTGCTGGTGTTTACACGCGCAATATCTATCACACCTACGTCATTTCAGTCGCTATGTGGACTTCAGGTGTGTCAGGGTCCAGGGGACCGAACCACCTACGTACATTAGCCCCTTTATGTACTCGTATCTAAAAGATCCGTCTGCAAGCTCTACATGCATCCGGAGGGCTTCCTTTGATTATGACTGGACAAGGTTGAAAAACTAAGCCTGCATACTAGGTAGTAGACAGGACTCTGGCTTGGTAGTATATAAGGTGTATGCATAAAAGCCACGGTCTATTGGCATGGGAATGACCCCAAGTCTTAAGCACGTTGAAGCCGCTACTCTGGGTTCGGTTGAGAAAATAGGTGGGCTCCACACGAGAGAAGACCCTTTCCCGTCTCTACTCGTACACGTTTTTACACGTAGGTGTAGTCTTGTTCTGCCCAATCAGACATTGTCGTTGATCGGACAGGCTTCGGGTTCGAACCCGAAGGTCTTTCATTGGTCAATATATCTCCTCTCCTTGGCAACGGGTGACAGGCCTGCAGGTGATCCATTTTAAGTAGCGTGGCCCTGTAGATAGTAAAGACATAGGGGACTTGCCCCTTTCTTATCGACGGGGAAGTTGCGAATAATCATCAAAACTATAATGGTATAAGTTGTCTCGTAATGTTTATGTGATAGTTATGATCTTTCCAAAATAGTTATAACCTTGCTTGTCGCACTGCATGCACTGCCCTATCCTATCCTCCTTGTGCTAAACATTAAGAAGCTTGTAGCAACTATAGTCTACGAGCTACATATATACTTAAAATCCGGGGAAGAGGCCGAATAATAAATCAGCAGATTTGTATGGACAAACAGTTGAGCCTGTGTAAATGTAAAAAAAGCCGACCAATCAAGAGCCAATGAAGTAGTCTTTGGGGAAAGAGGGGGGCAATTTTATACCCTTCTCCTAGAATACCTATATGTGGCTGTGCCTGGTACCGAGCGGGCCGGTCGCCATTCTGAAATCGGTGCCGTCATCCGGCAGACTCGGACCCTTTAACACACCAGAAAGGTACTAACCCGTGGGTACATACTCGCTTATGTATGTGGGTAAATACCAAGGTCCTCTTGGTATGTTGATGCATACACGTACTCTCTCGGGAAATCCACATGCGCAAGGTCTGCTAAGGTTAGTGTCTTATAGTACCTATTTCTTTTGAAGAACTTGAAAGCATTTGCAATGAGAACCTACTACATCTACGTAGTCAGAACTCATGGTCACATCCGCGATTGTCAAGGTAGGAAAAAAGAATCTTCTGGATTTGATGCCATCAGACGGAGGCTTTTTAGGGCACCGCTGTATGTACGGGAGCAAGGACGATGTAGGTAAAACAAGGTCCGGACTAGGCAAATCAAAGCCACAAACAACGCCAAAATTCCCCAAACGCCACAAGTGGTATCACGCCAACCTCCCAACCTCCCTCCATCCATGATTATACTCGTACACTCAAAACAAGAACCTCCAAATTAAAAAAACCCCCCTCCACCTCGTTCCTCCTCTAAACCTTTCTCCCAAAATGTGCCAACGTGATAGGTTAATTTCACGTGACATGGGCGACGTAAGGCGGCACCGAAATTCTCGCCGGCGTAACTGGCTCCAAACCAGCTAACGTCGGAAGACGTTCGGCGGCAATCGCTCCTCTTGGGGAGGTCGGTCAAGGTGAGGTCGGGTTCCCGAGGGTCCCCTTCCTCCCTTACTGGCCCAAGAGGGCGCGACGCATGCCAACGGCCCAGAAGACCCAGAAGCCGACGGGAGGGATCTCGCCGTTGAGGCTGCGAATAGTGCAGGCAGCCTCCACCATGTCGAGAGCCGCGATCGGCCCCTGCTCGCGTCTGCGTCTCTGCACGCAGTCGTTATGGTGCCATGTGACAACCATCTGCTGCAGGTACGTCCACTGCATCTCCAAGTCTTCCGGGTGCTGCATGCACCAGACGTCCACGTTCTGCATGGTGCCTTTGATGTGGCCCATGAATGGCGGCAGTTCGTTCCCTGCCGGGTCTGTGCTGCCCTGGCCAGCAAGCTCGATGACTGTCCGTCCGCCTCGGACGAGCAGGGGGACGAGGAACTCGGGGTCCGCGCCCGGGAATGCCGCCGCGTTCCAGCGAGGAACGACGATCAAAGCCGCATTGGCAGCTGTGGCGGCGGCGGCTCCGCGGGTGTTGAACGACGGGCCAGCTGTCGAGGACGAAGACGCAGTCGGGGTGGCGGCGCCCTTCTTCTTCTTGTTGTTGCGCTTCTTGCGCTTCGGCTGGGCAACAACGACATTGCTGCCATTGTTGCCGGCGGGTGTCTGACCATCCTGTCTAACAGTGATGGTATCTCCGGCTTCGTTGGTCACTCCATTGCTGGAGGACGCCGGCTGATTGTGTTGGTCATTAGCCAGATCGTCAATTGCTACATCAATGGTGCTTACCTCGTTCTCGGTTCCAGTCATGACTGTGTCCTGGTTCATGCTGGGCGTATCGGCACTCTGGTCGGTATATATACTGCCTTTGGTGCTTTCTTCGTCCGAAGAGACAACGGTTCTGTTCTCTTCTTGGGTATTGGTGGCGTGGGTGTTTTCCTCGTCAAAAGAGGTTACCATGTCAATATCGCCGTCGGAGGTGTTAGGAGGTTGCGAATTGCTTCGTCGAGACTGCATAAAATCCTGTTGATCTTGAAGGGTATCAGAATCTTGAAGGGTAGCAGAATCTTCAAGGGTGGCAGGATATTGAAGGGTGGCAGAATCTTGAAGTTGGTGAGTGGGTTGAAAGTTTTGTGTACTTGTAGGGCTTGGGGGCCTACTCTGCTCGTTCTTACTGTTATTGACTTTAGCGAGGGCAGGTTGCCCATTGACAAAGGCGGGGCTAGCAGAACTCTCATTCAATGGAGTGTACACAGCTTGGTTGCCATTGTTATTATGGCTGGGCCAGGCTACGACAATGGTATCGGCGGCCTGTGTGGTGGGGCAGCTCGCGTTTTTCCGTTGACGTTCCTGTGTCTGCTCATTCGGAACCGGAGCGTTTGCCCCATTATGGGCAGAACCAGAACCATACGACGGGGTGGTGAACTCGCTCCCCTGGGACAAAGTGTCAGAACTACTCGTCTCAGGAGGGGCCGGAATGATTTCTCCGCTTTTCATCTTTGCAACGAGATCGCCAAAGGATGCCATCCGGAGGGCCGCAAATTTGCATTCAAACTCTCTGCGAGTATCACCTCTCGCTTTCCAATATTTCTCCATCCTGTCCCAGTTCTCTGGCGTTGGCTCCAACCCCTGGAGGCAGTTTTCGACGGCTTGGGGCATTGGTGCTGCCCGCCTCTCTGCCTCGGCCAAGGCTAACCCCTATAGTGAGTACGGGCCGATGAATCTAACAAGGAAGATTGGTTTACTTACTGATCTGAGGTTTCTGTCTATTGACCGGTGGTGCTTTTGTCTTGGGCGGGTCCTTCTTAATGGGAATTGAGCTGTCCACGGCCTCCTCCTCGTGGTCGTCGTCGTCGTCGTCATCGTCATCGTCCGTGACGGATTCTATGTAATTAGGCTGTCTGCGGCTTCTCGTCGGAAGCTTTCGTCGGCGCCTCCCCCAATCGAGGTCCAAATCCCGGAGGATATGGTGACTGTCGTAATTCCCCTTGTTGTGGCACTCGGAGCAAGTTGTGACACTGCATTTCAAACATTTCTGCATGCTGGCTGCTCCGCTCTTGTTGCAAATATCACACTTGGTATTGCGGCTAGTCACCTTTTGGTATTGCGTATGCTGGTCGGGATCGGGCCCTCCCGTGGTGGCCGTCGACGGGACGGTAAAAGGGGTCCAAGACATGGCTGTTGACTTTTGACGAAAACCTTTGGTGGAATACACTATGGCGACGACGGGAAACTCTAATACGGAAGCCGAGAAGCCTAGAGACCAATAGTCAGGAAACCCAAATTGCAAATCAATTAGGGACAATAAATAATCAAACGCCAACTCGATAACCCAAAGGATGACGATGACGGGGACTCTCTGCAGATGCCAGGATTCTCATATAAGAGCTTTGAGTTGAGGAAGAAACCAGAGTCTGGTCAAGTATGGGGGGTTATAACAAGTGTTGGGATGGGAGAAAATGCAGGGACTGATGAAAGGGAAGATGATTTGGAAAAGAAGGCCAAGTGTGTGCCCCTCCGTACAGGCGGAGGGGAAGTGGTTGCAAAATGCCGAAAATTACGGGGCTGCGGCCTGAAGACCCGCATATACCTTCCGGCGCTCCTCCGAGCTCTTCAGAGGTATGTGGACGAGGGGCTTTGAGGGAGATTATCGGGTCAAGAGGCAGGCCTGGCAATAGACATTATCTCCTGTGCCTCTTTTTTGCTCACTGATGGGAATAGGGGAGATGGCTGGATAATGAAGATGCACAGGGGATAAAGAAAAACAAGGACAAGGACAAGGAAAGGAAAGGAAGCAACTAACCCGAAGTTCCTGATATATATCAGAAGAAAAAAAGACGGGGTATGAACTCAAGCTTACTTGAAGAGACGAAAGTGCGTGTTAAAGAAGTTGACGATGTGGGTTAACGTACAGAAAGTCGAAGAGGTGGGAAGAAGGGGGGGAATCTGTGAAGAGAAAGGGAAGATCAACAAAGCTTTGTAGAAAATAAGCAGAGGGAATGTCTGCGAATTTTTAATGCGTGTCTGTGTCTGTGTCTGTGTCTGTGTGCTCGACGAGGACAAAAGTATTGGTCAGAAAAAAACAACAATTAACAGAGGACAACGACAAATATAGGAGGCAGGCAAGCAAGCTTTTGGGATTGAAGACTCACTCACTCACTCACTCCTTTCCAGTTGTCAAAAACAGTCAGTCAGTCATTCAGGATGTGCAAATGTTTTCTTCTGATGGACTGCGACTTGAGAAACAAAAGTACGACTCAGAGGAAGAAAGAAAAAGAAAAAAAAGACAGAAAACAGAAAACAGAAAACAACAAAGTTTACTGACTGACAAGCTTGGGATGGATGGATGGATAGATAGATAGGTTGGGTAGATGACTCTTGAGGTAGGTTTAGAGAAGTACAACACCTAGACTAAATACCTACCTACCTAAAGAAACCGCAGATCCGTCTATCTACCTACAATGGAAAGTGACCCCTCGTAGATCCTTTTACTTATTTATTTCCCTTTGGAGTCTTATGGAAATAAATGTATAAGTCACTTGGTTACGGGGGAGTTTTCTCCCTATAGCACGGGGCCCCTCAAGATCATACTCCTATTCTATTGCGTAGACCCCCCCGGAGAAGAAACATGAATGTGAGGGACGGTATTATACACACAAACAAACAAACAATAGTCAACGACGACGACATAGTCCACGATGTCGTTATTATGACTTGTGTGTATGTGTATGTGTGCGTGTGTGTGTGTGTGTGTCTTCCATCCCGCAGTCAACTAAACTAATATGAATACACACAATGGAAAAACCGTCAAAAAGCCACAACCTCCTGTTTTCCACCATCACCCCTATGGGAACAGGAACGAGAAGAGAAGTAATCTAAGCCATCAGTTTCTACCTTTACCTTCGAGAGAATGAGAAAGAGCAAAGCTAAAAAGGATAGGTATTTTGTTTTTTACAGAGTCGTGCTACTTACTGTTCACATACCTAAACAAGGGATAAGGGAAACCGGCATATTACCAAAGGTATGTATATATGTACAAGGAATGAGAAAAGTAAATAAGATATTTATAATATTAAGGGGGAAAAAACCTATTACAAGTTAGGTACGACTTACTACTTGAGTGATGACCAGATAATGTTTTTAGTATTGTATTTTCTTTTCTGTTCTTTTCCTTTCTTTCCTTTCTTATTATAATATATGAATGCTGTTGTAGGCAATAAATCCAATCCCAGTCAGTCAGTCAATGTCTGTCTGTCTTCTTCTAGTGGTGAATTTTTGAACTAAACGAACTAGGTCTCTTACATAAGTAATGAGTCGAGTTCTACACTGCGGCTGTGTGTGTGTGTGTGTCATCCATACATACATACATACATACCTCCTATATTCCTCCCTACCCTACTAACCTACCTAGACTAAAGTAAGTAGTCTATGCGGATTACTACCTTACCTTACCTACCTACCTACTCCTATTACTCTATCATCTCATTTAATTCAGATGACCATCTTATGTTCTGATAGAAGATCACGTTATTTTTCATCTAAATTATGCACCACCCCTGCATCATGCCACCGAAACAACAGATCAGATCAGATCAGACACCGGCGGTCTGTTTTAAGCATTGAATAATGTAGGTAGATTAGCCAGACTCGGACCCGAACGGGGAACGGGGAACGGTAAGAAAGCGAGTTTTTTACTTGATCCCATAAATGTGAGATGAAAGTTTTATGGTCAGAGTAAGTGTTTGGCTAGATGTTTAGTTGGCAGGTACTAGTTTCAAGTCCCCTGATACGGAACAACGACTGCTAACTGGGAAATAAACATGCCAGAAACAGTCATCAGCTTCACTTTGACTCTCGTATTATACTATCCTCACCCAATCTAGACCCTCAACAATATCCCATCATCCCCCTCCACAAGCCTAACCTTTACATTCCTCGCTAGGATCTTACTCTCTCTTAGATCCTCCCCTTGTACAAACCTTGCTTTAGCCTCGTCATCAAGTCCATGAAACATCACAGCCAATGCGCTACTCTTCCAAACCTGCGCATCCTTCCTATCCGACATGACAGCAGCAGCGATCAGAAAAACCGCCGCACCAACAACAACCAAGATAGGAACAACCGCAAACCCCCATAGGACATGAACATACGACTCTGTGAACACTGCTCTACCGGCAACCTTTCCAGCACCGTTAAAACTGCGGAAAGCAACCGTCATCGAAGTAGCCATGTCGTTGATCAACATGTCGAGACCATCGGCATATTGGTAATAGTTCCAGTAAAACGCCGTGACGATATCCGAGTCGAAAAACGTCTCTCCGCTCGATATGCCCACTGTTAGATTGACCACGACGCTGTCATCGGTCACGGTTCGTGTGAAATTGTCCGTGCTTCGACTTGCGGAGCCGCTGGCAAATAATGTGGCGAACCAGCCGCGCATGGAAAGCATGGCTTCGATGCCGAGCATGTATGTTGTGGCGTTTTCGCCGGCGATATATATGTTATAATCTTCCTCGTCTACATTTGCCGTGATATCCAACACTGTGCCATTCGTCTTCTTCCCGACCGTCTCCTCGGTCAAGACACCGTTGATCACTTTTGTGGAAAGAGTCTGCAGACAAGTATTCAGCGTACATTGTCTAGCCCACGGCTTCGTCTCCCCGGCTAGGCCGTCGTGGGCCTCTGTTCCCATGAAGAGGAACCGCATGATGGATGCGTGGGGCTGATCACCACGCGCAGAGGGAATCTGGGATGTCATGCTGAAGACTTCGGTCTTGTCTTTCAGTTTGGCGCCTTGTGGGACTTGCCAGCCGCAGTTTTTCCCGCTTTTGGATGATTCACCGCAGTAGGACTGGATAAAAGGAGTCAGGTCGACGCATTCGCCGCATACCGCAAGAGTGTCGTATGGGTCCCAGGTACAGTTCCCGCTGGGACATTCGAAAGCCAGGGCGGCGCCTGGACGGCCGTTCTCGGCAAAGAGGCCATTGTATACGGCGGATTTGAGAGGAAGGATGGGTACGAAACCGGCTATTTATGTTGGTATTAGAGCTTAGGAGTCGGGACATCTTATTACTGTAGTAGGTTAGATGATAGATCTTACTAGAGGAAGAGTTTCCTGGAAGGGCCCCCGTGTAGTTGAGTGCACGTGGAACGCTAGCGCCTTCGTGGCTTTCCACGTTTCTGGTCTGGTAAGTGACGATTTGTTGCGCAAACGGTCCGAGTAATAAGGCGATGATAGAAACCGTCGCTCCAAAGGAACCGAGGAAACTAGATCAGCGCATGTTAAAAGTCCAAATCGAACAAAGATACAAGGTAGCAAGAGGGAGATAAGACAGGCTTACCCTCCCCGTGCCGTAAACAACAGCTTCACAGCACCCCAAGTACCACGACTAGCCTCGTCAAAGGCCTCCATGTCAGAAAGCCTTGTCCTAGCTTCGTCGAAGCGAATCCACTTAAGCTGGCTCATGCTATTCTGCAGCGCCACATTCATCGCAGCCGTGGTGACAGCGGCTAGAACTGCAATGAGGGCATTAAGCGTGATATAGTATGGCCATTCGGGCAACGCGTTGCCATTGAACTTTGCAAGTACGCCCCAGTATCCCGGCTACAGCTCCTATGGCAACGAAGACGGTGACGACTTCAAGTGACCAGGTCCGTACGCCACTTTGACGTTCCTTGACGGGTTTAGAAGTGGGAGGAAGGAAGGGTTTACCCGAGGATACATTTGTTGATGTCGTGCTATGGCTCCATCCTCGCTGGTGTGAGGATGGAGTTGGGATTGTGACTGGATATGTGTTGTGATACGGGTTTGGTCCCTGGGGGTCAAACTCTTGCTTTGCGTATGGCTGGGCCTGAATTGGAGAGAGGTATTCATCGTTTGATACCACTGCGTGCTGTTCCGGGCTATATACAAAGTATTCGCTTTCTCTGTTATGATTGAAAGCCATGACGATACGAGATTCCGAGCGGTAAATCGAGAGGCAGAGGTTGGCTTGACAAGTCAAGTCCGACGACTCGAGTGGGCTGGCGCTGGCGCTGGCGCTGGACGACACGATATGATATCTGTCGAAGAGGGGTAAGTATCCGTGTCCGATCATGGTCAAATCTATTATAAGAAACAAGTCTTCCCGAATCTGCACTTGCCATGGCGAAAAGATAGAATCGGTAACGAGTTGCAACTTGCAACACCGATACTTAGCTGTACGTGTACATTGTATTTCTTGGCAATGATCACGGGATTGCTGGTGTTTGCTGCAGTATCATGTACCGCAAATGCAAGACATCCAACAGGTGAATAATAGAGCGACATTATTGGAGATGCTCACCTAGCATGGTAGTCTACCGTTGCCCCGCATTAATCAACTCCAACGTTGATCGTATGTACGTTGTTGAACTTTGTCCCGAATGAGGCTCTCCGCTCTCTTGCCCCGTGCGAAACTCCAGAGGTTCGTCGCAATCATCTCGCATTGGGCAACAGTTGATGCCAAACATGATACTCCGACTCAACGTCGCACTGCCGGCCCTTGGCGTTTTCGAAAGCCGGTTTCTCTATATTCTTCTAATGCCCGTAATCTGGCACTGGTAAGGCTCTGCCTGGCTCATGTCATTCAGTGTTATCGAGCTTGTTTCTATTTACAGATCTGATAGTTGTTGTTCTGTTATTGCTTGCAGAATCTGATTCTGAGCAATTGGACGTCTACCTTTGACTAAAGGAGATTTGGGGCCGTCAGTCATCGCCGGTCGCTACTGCCCAGCACAGTTGACCCCGCGTTTCTATCCCCTCTATTTCACTTTTTACTTTTCACTTTTCTTTCAGTCATTTCTTAGAGGTTCCTTCCTCGTTTCTACTCGGTCTTTTGAATTGTATTGGCAAATCTGACACCTTAAAAGAACATCTAACCAGAATTGCTAAATACTCTGCTCCATGTTGATTAATGTACCCATGTTGCTACGCAGCTAGCAACGCGTCAATCCACTTCTGTTGGAACTTGAACTGGTTTCCTAGTGTAATGGTTATCACAGTGGATTCTGATTCCACTAATCTGGGTTCGATTCCCAGGGAGACCTACATATTATCAAATTCCTTTTTTGCCCCAAGTCCGGCCACATAAGTACTCTTTTCCTCTTTTTCTATTCTCCCCCTTCTAGTTCCGCCTTATCGTTGTCCAAAATTTAATCATAGACTAGCTAAATTTGTTAACTGTCGGTGAGATTTCTCTGTCTCCTCAAAATAGTGACGATACTATGAGGTATCTGAATGTGTTAGTTACGACCGACCATAAGAAAATGGCAGGCAGTGTAACGTGTTACATTAGTCACCCTGTCTTGGCCGAACATGCTTTGTACAGAGCACCAAGAAAAGCCACCTCATGCACTCCAGGATATCACATAATATCCACTTTGGACATAACACTGTTAAGCAATATGTGCAGACATGCAGAATTAAAACTAAAGGGCAAAGAGAAGATAGGGGGACCGTGAAGCAAGAGTGTGACAAACTGTGCCGCTCTAAAATCATTACGCTCTATAGGTCTAGCATGGGGAGGTAGCGGTGACGAAAACGAAAAGGGGGGAGGGGAGTCGGAGATAACACATGCAAGAATCGGGCGGGCGCGCTCAATTGAACAGGGCGTTGCTTGTTAGTTGATAAGTACTCGACAGGAGATCGTTATAGGATCAAGTATAATATTTGGAAGCCTGTGGAGTCGTCACAATGGTGGCTCGACTGTCTACTCTGCTATTAAGAGATCTCTGGGGAGCACTCACGACGCGTCTCATGTCCATGGTAAGGGCCCCGGCAGAGGTTCTCCCAGTGGACATCATCCCATTGCCCCTAGATTGCAGGGTGCTCGATGGTCATATAAGTTAGTAGTGTGCTCCAGATCCCACTTATAAGAAAGGTGTTTTACCCGGAAGAATAATGTCGTCAACACTTCCTTAATAGGTAGTGCTTCAAGCTTCAGAGAGGGCAGCTGAGTTTGAGGGTATCGAGTGGAGACTGAGTAGTCCATGTTTGTTGGGTGGGTTGGCAAAGCACCCCTTTTTCATGCCGCCCATCCAGATGTTTGTTATGTTGACAGATGTTGTAATAAAATTCCAAGACACAAGTTTGTAATGTGCCACTATAATCCAAATATGGCCTTTTCCCTACGTCACGTCCTACGCAAATATGCATACCCGCATACCCCCACAGCTAGGAACGTCCCTGCCTTTCTCCCTCCGCTTACTAAGGTACTGTATTCTCCATACTAGCCCCCTAAGATAAGGCAGACCACTTGAGGAGGCTTCCATCCAATCCCTCATCTCTAAACACATAATCTATCGGGATTTAGGGGATAAACAAAACTTATCGGAAAGCCTGCTTTCCTGAACACTGTATTAGAGACTTACCCAGACCTCTGATTGCCTAGAGGGAGTTAATACCTAACCCATAATAGGTAGCAGATACTGTCCTGTTACACTGTTAATATAGGCCTAGGTGCCGCCGTGGGTGGAGGGTAGCGGACGCGGGCGGGGTCTCTCCAGTATGAACCCAACTTAACCATGACCCTAGCCATGACCTTCGAATTCACCTGCCAGGGCAAGGCTTTGAAATTGACCTGATTTGACCTGGCCTAGCCATAGACTCGACCTTCGAATTGATCTTCCATAGCAGGGGCTTTCGGATCCAACCTGACCCGACCTGACCTAGACAGGTCCATGACCTCCGAATTCACCGGCCATAGCCATGGCTTTCGGGTCCGAGCCGACTTGACCTAGCCGTCGGGGCTACATCTACAAACTAGGTAGGCTAGTTACAAATGTGATTTGCAACGTAAAAATTGAAAGCAACTACCTTGACGAAAAAAATACGAAAGCAAGGTTTCCCATTTTGGTGATGGCTTGCCCGGCGCTACACGGGTATATTAACAGGGACACACACGCCCCGAATTATTCTAGAAGAAATATCCTCTCATCTATCGTTTCGAGTTCCGCTCGAATCAGATATTTCACCCAACTCCTTTTCAATAGAAAACGTAGTCAGGCTCTCCGGAGCTTGACACCACACCCAAATCATGCGCGACGACAAAGTCTATATCATCACGGGCGGCTATAGCGGCATTGGCCTCGACCGCGCCAAATCTCTGCTATTGCACCCATCGACCACGACCGTCGCCATTCTCTCAGATGGCAGAGCAGTATCGGCGCTGGAGCGGCTGCTACGTGGCGCTCCTTCGGGCCCCGGTAGTACTGTGCACATCATCCAGCTCGACATCTCAGCAGTCCGAAGGCCCGAGATGACCGCCAGATCCATCATCGCGTCGACCGGTATCGGAAAGGTCGACGTGATCATCAACAACGCGCCGGGCGTTTATCCCATGGCCGACCCCTATCATAAATTAGCCGAACATATTCGCGCCGCCCTTGGGGTCCACAGCATTCCGCCCATGGCCGTCTTCGAACCCGAGCGGCCTCCGATGCTACAGCCGGCGGCGTGGCTTCCTAGGCCGAGAATGGTCCGTAGCTATCCGGGTAGTATGGGATCCGTGGGCATGGGCCCGATGCCGGCGGGGCCTTATTGTGTCTGTCGGTGTGCGCAGAACTGGCCCTCCAGGGCCATGGAATGGAGCTATCCGGGTAGTATGGGATTCAGGAGGATGGGCCCGATGCCCGCGGGGGCTTATGGCGTCTGTCGTCGATGTGGGCAGAACTGGCCTCGCAGGGTCATACGCTTGGGGAACATGGATTATGAACTCGTTCCCACCGAGCTTCATCCTGGTCGGCCTCAGACGATGGCCGGTCAGGTTTTCGATGATGAGTACGACGATTACGGCGGCCGGCCGACTACGTTACAGGAGAATGTTGATGAGATGTTCGAAGTGCTACGGCGGGAACATCGGGGACGCCGGGCCTTCCGTGGGTATGAGAGTCCCCCACCTTGGTAAATCCATTTAGCAGTGATATTGATCCTTTGGATACATTCGGGATCCCTGATCGTCTTATCGCCAAACCTACATGCGGCGGATGCTGAAGGTTATTGAAAGTGTTACGGCGGGAACATCGGGCCTTGCGTGGACAGGAGAGTCCCTACCTTGGTAAATTCATTTACCAGTCCTATCGATCCTTTGGATACATTAGGTTTACCTCACCGTCTTATTTTGCAAACCTACACGCGGGAGACGTTGAAGGTTATTGGCGGCGCGCTACGAACAAATCGACGCGGAAATTCGTCACGTGGAAAGGAGTGACTTGACATTGGTGCATTTTTAGTTGGCAGGGCTATCGGGCGTTTGGAATTGTTTAAATCTCTTTATATACATGCGACCGACGGTGTCGGCGCAGATACCACTCGTTTTTTAAAATTCCCAAAAAAAAATTAAAAATTTAAGCTAAAAATAACAATAAAAAAAAATTTAAGCTTAAAAATAACAATAAAAATGGAGATAGGACATAACATGAGCCTTACATTTTGGCCTCCTATACTTTACCCTTGTTTCTGCAACTTGAGAAAGTCACGTTATAAATCACACATCACTTGCCCACCTAATATGTCCGGGAATCTCTGCCGGGGACTTTGTAACTGGGTTTGATATCCAAAGAGAACCACCAAGGCACAAAAGTATACCTATACGCGTAAGTACCATCTAGTCTATTTACCTACTTGCATACTAATTGGTCCACCAAAGCAATCATTTCCACTCTCCACATAGGTTAAGAGGTAGGTTTGATGACATTTCTACTAAATGCTTATAACCTCGAGGAACGAACGAACCCCCTCCCCCCTTGACTTGAACAAGGACACGTAATCCGCACCCCTTACCCCTTACCCCTATTTCGTTCTATATACAAAGACACCAGCCAATATTTAACATCTGGGGGGAAGAATAGGTTAAAAAAAAAAAACCCTTTCTTAATACATACACTCCCTTTAATGCCCAAGCTCGGCTTTCTCTCCTGCTTTATACTTGTAATGTCTGTTTACAAGTACTTGTAGCTATAATTTTCTAAGTATATAGCTAGTAAAGCTTTAGGAAGGTTCCTAATCAGGCAATCAAAATGGGATTTATACAACTTTCATTGGTTTGCTAATTTAGTATAAAAAAAATTACTGGTAGAGGTAAAAAGCTTAATACACAGTGCGGCACATATATTCCACAGTGTTTATATGCTTTGACACTGTCTTGTATCCTTCCTCTGTTAGGGTGTCAGGGTGTTGTATAATGGGGAATTTACAGACCAGATCAAATGTCCTCAGCTCCGGGGACAAACCAAGTCAATCAAAACCACTTAGATGGCACAACGTGTACATAGTACTACCTATATCTTATACAAAATATACAGGTTGTATTTGCAGTTATGTAAACTGCATGTGGTGTTGCTTTTACATTAATACAGTCACTGTAGTCCTAGATTGTAAGTAGTATCTACCTTAAGTAAGTAAGGTACAAGCATGTGCTTCTTTTTATGCGACCAGACGGCAACCTGGTTGATCAAACAGGTACAGGAGGCTGCTACCTTGGTCGGTCGGTCGGTCGGTCGGTCGGGGGCTATGATAAAGAAACAAGCCCTTTTTCCAGGGGTTGTAAGATGATGCCTTCCTCATATAAGGTGACATAGGTTAGGTAATTCTGTATTTATTTCACATGCATTTGAAAAAGTAGGCAAGGTTAAGCGTTGCCTAACCTCCATGACTTAACTACGACTACGAGTACTTGCCTACCTACGTACTCATAGAGCAATTATCCTATCAGTGATTACCTAACCTTGGTAAGTAACAAGTTCAGCCGATTATACTCCTGCCTACCAACCTCCCTAACCTTGGTTTATTGCAAGGTTAGTCCAGTTGACAAGTAAAAACGGCCAAATAATTAAATGTTTAAAGCAGCCAGATCCCATAGGTACATGTAATCAAGGTTGTTGGGCTGCTGGTTTTAAGTTGACCTAAGAACTACGCAGTACTACGAGATCAAAATGGAAGAACCGTGGTAACAAGATCCGTCAGTCAGATGGTCCTGATGCGATGTAACACTCTCTTTGAAACGGACAAATCGGGAAGCTCGGCAGGCGCAAGGGTTAATTTTTGTTGTAATACTATTGGTGGACGGAGCGGAGAAACAAACGCGTTATTTTACAGATAGACGCGACATTATCGCGCTTGAGACGTGATACGCGATACGCGATACGCGTTCCCATCCCACAACGGGATTCCCTCCAAATGCTCACGCCCACTTCCCCACGCCCACCTCTTTTCGTATTCCCGCATTCTCCCGCTCCTATTCCTATCTCTGTGGTTGAGGTGCCATCCCCGGGTCCAGATCTTGGTATTACAAGGAGGACAATCACAATGATGGAGGCTGGGATTGTGATAAGTTATAAGCACCTACCTCCTATTTACTTTGAAGTAGGTAGGTCAACTCATACCACTATGTGAAATGAAATGGATAGCAGGTGTTATAATTGGGTTACATTACCTAGTGGAGCACAGCATTTGAGCTCTGTGTGTATCACGAGACGCACAAATCTGTATGTGCTTCCTTTTCGCGGTACCTTGTTCATCTCGACTCCTTTGAAGTAGGGAGGGAACTAGATCACCTGCAATCAAAGAGATCAAGGTAATTTGTAGCATGGTATGCCATAAATGTGGTTACCTAATCCGACCTCTTTCCCAAAACATGGTTGGCTCCGTTATGAGGAAGTACTCGTATGTGAGGGGTGGCATCCAGGACGGAGGGGAATGCCTTTCTTATTGCCTTTTCGGATAAGAACAAGTAGGTGTTGGTTACTGTATTAACTTTCTCCTTGCCGTTGGTAAGATGGAACACATGGCAAATAGGTAGATAAATGGGAAAATAGGATGTTCCGTCATCTCGATCTGAGCCCACCATCAGAGGTAGTATGATGACATGCCCAACAGAGATGACGAAAACAGAAGGGTACGTTGATTTGAGCGCTGTTACCCGGAGGGTCCTAGAGTGGGAAAAGCATGAGCTGACGTACACAGACATCTGCACTTCCATTGTTGTTGTAGAAAATGAGGCTTGCTTCTAATGACGAAAGGCGGCCCTGCTGATCCCTTGATGATGCTTTTTCCAAACAACCTTGGCGCATTATGATGTTGTTTCAATACTCTTAACATTAGTGTGATCGCCCTTCCTTAAACTTCCTTGACCTTGTAGCAATAATATTGTATCCTCTTCCTGTCCTCCTGCTGCAGCGAGCCGGGTTACTGCAGTAACAAGTGTCCCTTCTCCCGGTACTTGAGGTAGAAAGTGCGCGGCAAGCTCGCTAGTGAGGGTAGAATCTGGACTCCAGTAGGTATATCTCCACTTTGTCAAGGAGAGAGAAAGGCACACTTGCAGTAATTCGCTATTCTGACCCCAGAGAAAAACCTACGAGGTAGACTTATGTGTACCTGCTACTGAATAGTGGCAGAATCTAGGTAATTAGGGTTACTGCCGATAGATCAATACTGGAAACGGACAAGGGAGTGGATTGGAACGGGACGCTATTTCTGGACTAGTTGGTACCGTTATCTTAGCTTGTGGATGGGTCGATCAGGGCAAAGTGGTTGCATGACGCTTAATCTAGTGGATCCTTGACACCGTCCCTGCTCCTCCACAAGATTGAATGTTGAAGAGTACTTGAAACCGGCACGGTAGGCACATGGTGTCAAGGTAGGTAGAGTGCAGGTGCTTCCGGTGCTGTTACATGATGCTGGTTCCTGACAGGAACGTAGTCTAAGGACCGAAAATAGACGCCTTCCATTGCAGTCGTCGGTTATACTGTGAAATGTTATAGCAGGTCCCTATTTTATGGTGATGAGGGACATACGTGTAAAGTGCTGGCATATCCGGTGTCCCCTGGTTTTGCAAACCGGAATGCGTACACGTACCCTAGAAGCCGTGCTGGCGTACCTATCGTACTCTAGTGCAGTCGGTACATGCAACGGTCAGCTTCGCGCTTCCCCTCTGATTGGCCATTACACCTTGCCTGATCCACATATCAGACCGAGAAAGATGAAAAATTGGCCAGTGTGGATGGGGTACGTACCTCTGAATCATGTGGCCAGCTGGTCGAGCAGGGACGCAGCACGCTTGCCCAGGTTTCCCTGGCGCCCTTCATCTGCCCTACCTACCTCCCCGTCTTATTAGGCGCATTATCCAGCCATCCCCCCCCCGACGCTTCCCCTGCCAACGCAACTCCTCTCAACTTTCAACCACCTGCCCCGACCCTTTTGCTTGCAAATACAACAAAGAAATTTCTGGTTCTTTATTCAAGATTTCTTGGGTATAAAACCAACAATTTGACTTGGGTATCAATTGATAACATCGATTTCCGGCTATTTCAAACCCTCCCGCTCTCAGATTAGAGCTTGCGTGCGCATGCCAACTCTAAATTGCGCGCGTCGCATAACTGGTCGGTCGCATTCACGTACTCGAAACGGGCTAAGAATCTCCGCCCTTGACAACATTCAATCGCAACGGCCCCGACCTGCGCAGCAGACCTGATAGAATACAAGTAAACGGATAAGGAGATCTTTAGCAACCATGTTGATGCCCTCGGCGCTTTCCTCATGCGACATATCGCGCCCACCCGTCACTCGCCTACAGTCGTCGCTCATGGCCTCTCCACCAGCCAGTCCTCCGCCAAGCGCGCAGACCACAATCGGCACCATTGTCAACTCATGCCGCGCCCTTCAATCAATGCTTACAATACCTCCGCCCACCTCTGAGCGACCCAAAACGTTGCCGACACCCCCTATGCCCCACGCGCCGCTACCACCACCGCTGAAGATGCGCCTACGGTCGCGCACACCGGGCAATAATGGCAACCAGGAACGCTTAAAGATCCGCAGGCGACAGAATCCTCCGCGTGGCGCGAACAAGAGACGTCGCGCAATTGGCGACGACATGGGCCGGGACAACTACGTCGATAGCGATCCTGACATCTCCGATTCCGACATCGACACCGATAACGAAGCGTCAATAAATATGCGACAAAGCACACCTACACCTACAACACCCAAGCGTGCTCGTATCGCGCCAGAAAGCATACCGCTCGGTCTGGGGCGATCGGATTTCCACAAATTGCACGAACCGTCAGAAGAGGAGAAGAAGAAGGAAGGGACCGAGCTCGACCTAGAGGAAGACGGGGAGCTCTGGAGCATAGAAGACGACCGGGTGTTGGTCGAACTCGTCATTGAGAAACTGCGACTTTCGAAGACGGAATGGCAGGAATGTGCAAGACGAGTGGGCAAGGGCGAACACGGAGTAGAACGGAGGTGGAAGTCACTACTGAGGATGGGTGATGTCGGAGTCCGGTCGAGGCTAAGACGAGGAAAGTTGCACGGTACCTGGGGGTGAAGCCTACGTACAGTGTTTTTGAAAAAGAAAAAAAAAGAAAATTCATTTGTTTTGTTTTGTTTACTAATAGCGAAATTTTTGGGGTGGGAAATCTGGGCCTGGATTGGGGGAGTCGGCCTTTTTTGGCGTTAGAAGATACCGCGCTTACGGGCGTTTGCTTTCGAAATATTAGAGGTTACATATTTTTTTGCCAATTTTTTTTTTTTTTTTTTACAAAAAGACCATGTTTCCGTGATCACTTCCTGTCGTTTCCGGCCGCGATGGCTTCATTCTCTAGCGTTTTGTCTGCAGGTATGACATGCATACATATATACAACAACGGGCAGCTTTGACCACAAACCGCATGTCCTTGTAAGACAAGAAAGCTTACCTTGACTATCAAAAGAGGTAGCCTATCTGAATTTCCTTTTCTTTTTCTTGATTCGCCAATCCATTCTACGCCAAGAAGACAAATGCCGGTAGTTTACGAGTACGAGTAGAGGTAGGTTGGTAATCAGGTATTTTAAACTTTGGTGGCTGGCGTTTCAGGGATTTTACGGAGAAGAAAGAGGAGGGGAAGGAGACAAAATGCGGATGAGATGAGAGAGAGAGAGAGAGATCTGCCGGGTTCGTTGCGAAAATCAGGGTCTTCCTGGTCCTTTCTCTCTTTCCCCCCCTCCTTCCCTTTTCCTATTGATTAAGGTACCTTACCTGGATAGATAGATAGACCCGCTGAGGTCCCTCTGTCCCCCCCTCCCTCCTTACCCGCTGCGCGTACTGTAGGTAAAATTGGATTTTTCCTAACCTACCTTACCTAGTGAAGTAAGGATTCTGAAACCATGAACAGACCCCGATTTCTCGCAACTTTGAGATAGGTATCTGTATGCGGGTTTTATTTTTTCAATTCGGCAAGTCTGGGCAACAGGCATTAATAAAGTTAAGAACCCCCCCCCCCCCCCCCCTCCTCACTCCTAGGTAATGTAGGTACGTACTAATGCCACTTCTCCCTTACTGCTCTCGCCTAAGAACGACGAGTTCCTGTTTTCGCAGGGACAGATTCTCTGTCGGACCTTTTACCTAGTCCTGTCAGCCAGCCAGCCAGCTAGCTTCAGCCCCGTCTTGTAACTATATAACAATAACGTCAACTTTTTCTAATTCACGTTACTGTATGTCTTGCCTTTTTTTTGTGTTGTTTGTTGGGAAATAAAACAGTGTCTAAGGAATCCGACACATAGGAAAAGAAGAGGGAGGCATTATTGTTTCTCCCTCTCTCTTTCCCTGTCTTCTTCTCTTCCGCTTGAGAGATCCTGCACGTTCACATGTCAGTTCTTACACAACGCCTCCGCGTTTCAATAAACCTACCTACCTTACACAGTAAAATTTCTAGCTTATTATTCTTGTCGATACTATCTATGTACTCGTACCTAGGCAAGTTCGGGTACTTTACGAGTAGGTATTCGTGATGCAAGTGATGTACAGTGCCGACACTTTCAAGAAATACTGTCTAATACTACCCTTGCTTTAAAAACGCACTGTGTGCATACTAGACTACCTACCTAACGTGCCGTAAAGTTTCAAACCGTGGATAGTGGGAAAGCTACCGATTGGATTGGATCTAGTCGGTTGGGGGGAGGGCTGGCTACCCCGGATCTATCAAACCAACCCCAACCTCCTAGAAAAAAGGTTGCTAACCTTGGGTAATTACCTATCTATTGGATGGTAAATCTATTCGTCTCCTATTGCATTTGGCTCGACCAAGGAAGTGAATAAGCCAGGTTTTTTTTTTTTTTTTTTTTTGGAGGTTTACCCACCTCGCGTCGTTTGTCATTGATGCGGACTTGCCGCGTTTGGGATTCGGATTATTATTTTTGTAATAGTGTGATTCAGATGCCTTTTTTTTTTTTTTTTTTTTTTTTTTTTTAAATTTATTAAAGGTGTTAACAATTTTTAGACAAATTACAAAAAAAAAATAAAAAAAAAAACCAAGTCTTTGATTTCTGGTAATTATTAATTCGTGTTGTTTACTTTTTGT